>SJXO01006422.1:56810-76293 GCA_006408615.1 Connochaetes taurinus
CAAAGAGTATAATCAATCTGATTATATTCAATCAATTTTATATTTATATCAATATTTTATATTTTATATTTATATCAATATTATAATCAATTTTCCATTATAGGTTATTGCAAATATTGACTATAGTTCCCTGTGCTATACAGTAAACCTTTGTTGCTTGTTGCATATCTATTTTTTTAAATCAGAAATCTAGCATTCAGTTCATACTAAGTCAAGTGGAATCAAAATGTCATACATTTTTTAGTTAGGCCAAAACTCATAAATTTTCTAAAATATATGTGTTATACATATTATTATTACATATGTATACAAAAGCTTTTCTACTATACTTGATAACGGCTTGAGAAAGACCATCAAAAAAAAAAAAACCAAAAAAAAACCAGAGATGGAGAAACTGGAAAACTTAAACTAAATGAAATAGGAGTACTAAATATGAAATAGAAAAAGTGAAACAAAAGATAAAAGTAAAAGATCATCATATAGTCCAGTTCTTTTCAAACATGGCTGCTTGTTAGAAACGTACCTGGAGCTCTGAAGGGAAAAAATGCAATATCTGGGCCTGTGTAATTTTCAAAAAATTCTAAGATAATTCTGATATGCATCTGGATTTTAAAAAGTGATCACAGGTTTTTTTTATTAAATGGTAGTTTGGGTAATAGAGAATTTTATTGTTTTTTTGTTGACCAGTCATGATACAACAGTATTAAGTGAGTAATAGTTACTTAATCACAACAGAATTATCTTTTATTTTTTGTCTGGCTATTGATTTGTGAATACTGATAAGCATCTCTGATGAACTCTTAACTGTAGCACTCCACTTAAGGGGACTGACAGGGACGGGTGAGAGCTGTGTGGAGGGAGATGCTGTTTTCATGGTGGAAGGCTTCAGGAAAAGGAACCGATCCCTGCCAGGTTATAAATATGTTTAAGAATGAGGAGAAGTATATTGAAAAGTCAAGGGGCTCGGTCAGGCACTGAGCATAGTGAGATGAGGGCCTTGCCTCTGTGGTCTGATATTTGCTGCCTTCTGCCTAGGGTTTTCTGATGAGCTTTAAAGCCAGTGTGAACCGCTCAGGCTCTGACCTTGGCAGGAAAAGTACTGTTTTACAACCACCCAGACACAATCAACTCATTGATGTCACTGCTTTTGTCCTTTTATAGAGGAGTAGAATGGATAAGCCAGCTACTACTTTAGGCATAGGATCTTGGTTTGCCTCTCATTTGGGCTTTGGCCGGTAGGAAAGGGGTGTGGGGAAAATAGAGAGAGGGTCACCGCCATTCCCACTGCTACTGATGGCCAGACCTGAAGCAAAGGACACCCTCAGGGCAGGTATGGGGTGGGAGGGAAAGTCACCCTCCACTGACCGTAAATAAGCCTTGCTCTCTGTTGCTTACTGAGTGGTGAGAGAAAGAGAAAACTGTTGTGACCTCTCACTTAGCATGCAGCTTCTCTGAAGTGGGAGTCGGGGGAGGTAGATTGTGGTGGCCATCTCTCGAGCTCAGGTTTTAAACACCACTCCAGGACAATGGGGCCAAATGCCATGACTGTCACTTGGTGGTTCTTTATTGTTTCATTTGTAAAAGAGGAGTGGAGGCCTTAGAAGTTACTGTGTAAGCACCAACTCATTGTCGGGACTTTTTCAGAATCACATGGTACAAAAACCTGGCTTAAGCAAAAACAGAAATGTAGTGACTCACAGAATTGGGATACCAGGCTTTTGAAGCAAGACTGGAAGTAGAAGCTTAACTAATGTTATAAAGGCATTCTCTCTAGCTTCATCTTGTGGTCCAATTTAACCTTAAATTTTAATCTCATTTTGATCTACCCTTGACAGACTATGTGAAAGGAAGATGGTGGCCACCAGTTGCCCTGTGTATAAGTTCTTAAACCTTGTGAGCTAAGAAAGGGATATGTCTCTTAACTTCATATTTTTTAAAATTTAGAAAACTGTACCAGTTGGCCTGGCTTGGACTGTATACCCAATTCTTGGACTAATCACTGTGTCTGAAAGAATGCAGATCCATAATTAACCCAAGTTGGTCACATGTCCACCTCTACCCATGAGTGGTAGGGGACACACCATTATTGACAGTAAAGACCACGCGGAGCAAGAAAAATGACTTCAAGCAAAAATAGATGTAATTTCTGTCATTCATTCATTTATTCACTCAGTGTGTATCCAGTTTATTGAGTGTGTACAACATGACGGACACTGTTAAGTGCTAAGGATTTAACAAGGAACACAACAGACCAAGTCCTTGCCTTCTGGGAGCTTACATCCTAATTGGGAAAGACATGATTCATAAGAAAACTTTAAAAATTTAAATTAATGAATGAATGGACAAGATAATATTGGAAAATAGAAAGTGCAATTGAGGTCAAAGAAAGATGATAAAATAGAGTGGCCAGGGGAATGAGTACTACTACAGAAAATGTGGTTGGGGAAGTCTTCTTGGAGGAAGTAATGTTTGAGCTTACCTGTGGAAAGTTCCTCAAGAGATAGGACTACCAGACTACCTTACCTGCCTCCTGTGAAACCTGTATGCAGGTCAAGAAGCAATAGTTAGAACCAGACATGGAATAGCAGACTGGTTCAGAGTTGGGAAAGGAGTATGTCAAGGCTGTGTACTGTCATCCTGTTTATGCAACTTCTATGCAGGTGGATCAGATGGTAAAGAATCCACCTGCATTGCAGGAGATCTGGGTTCAATTGCTGGTTGGCAAGATTCCCTGGAGGAAGGCATGGCAAGTAATGTTTGAGCTTACCTGTGGAAAGTTCCTCAAGAGATAGGACTACCAGACTACCTTACCTGCCTCCTGTGAAACCTGTATGCAGGTCAAGAAGCAATAGTTAGAACCAGACATGGAATAGCAGACTGGTTCAGAGTTGGGAAAGGAGTATGTCAAGGCTGTGTACTGTCATCCTGTTTATGCAACTTCTATGCAGGTGGATCAGATGGTAAAGAATCCACCTGCATTGCAGGAGATCTGGGTTCGATTGCTGGTTGGCAAGATTCCCTGGAGGAAGGCATGGCAACCCACTTCAGTATTCTTGCCTGGAGAATCCCATGGACAGAGGAGCCTGGTGGGCTACAGTCCATGGGGTCACAAAGAGTCGGACGTGACTGAGCGACTAAGCATAGCACAGCACATGCAGAGTACATCATGTGAAACATCGGGCTGGATGAATCAAGATTGCAGGGAGAAATATCAGTAACCTCAGATGTGCAGATGACACCACCCTTATGGCAGAAAGCAAAGAGGAACTAAAGAAGCTACTAATGAAAGTGAAAGAGGAGAGTGAAAAAGCTGGCTTAAAACTCAACTTTCAAAAAACGAAGATCATGGCATCTGGTCCCATCGCTTCATGGCAAACGGAGAAACAATAGAAGCAGTGAGAGACTGTATTCTCCTGGGCTTCAGAATCACTGTGGACGGTTTACTGCAGCCATGAAATTTAAAAATGCTTGCTCTTTAAAAAAGCAATGACAAACCTGGACAGTGTATTAAAAAGTAGAGACATTACTTTGCCTACAAAAGTCTATATAGTCAAAGCTGTGGTTTTTCCAGTAGTTCTGTACAGATGTGAGAGCTGGACAGTAAAAAAGGCTGAGTGCCAAAGAATTGATGCCTTCAAACTGTGGTGCTGGAGAAGACTCTTGAGAGTCCCTTGGACTGCAAGGAGATCAAACCAGTCCATCCAAAAGGATATCAGTCCTGAATGTTCATTGGAAGGACTGATGTTGAAGCTGAAACTCCAATACTTTGGCCACCTGATATGAACAGCTGACTCACTGGAAAAGACCCTGATGCTGGGAAAGATTGAGGGCAGGAGGAGAAGGGGATGACAGAGGATGAGATGGTTGGATGACATCATCAACTCGATGGACATGGGTTTGGATGGACTCGGGAGTTGGTGATGGACAGGGAGGCCTGGCATGCTGCAGTTCATGGGGTTGCAAAGAGTCAAACACAACCGAGTGACTGAACAACAACAACATTTGAGCTGAGACTTAAAGGATGAAAAGGGAGTGGACCTTGCTAAACTTTGGAGTAAATGTGTTCTAGGAAGAAGAGCTATTGATATTATTAACTCTAGTGTCCTTTGGGTGAGAAAGTGTTCTCTGTTTTGTTCATGTGTGTAAAACATTACCTGGCACATAATAGATGCTCAGTATGTTTTGAATGAGAGCAGTGAAGGAAGGCTAGTAGGGCTGGAATGTAACAAGTGTAAACAAGAAGGGTATTGATGGTTGATGAGGTTGGAGAAGGTACAAAAGGGCTAGAAAGTAGGGTCTGTAGGCCCTGAATTATATCCTGAGTGCAAGGAGAGTCTATTGGAGAGTTTAAAGCAGAGGATGACATGATTTATTTATTTTTAAAGATCAGTATTCCCAAAATAAGGAATGCTGCTGCTGCTGCTAAGTCGCTTCAGTCGTGTCTGAGTCTGTACGACCCCATAGACGGCAGCCCACCAGGCTCCTCTGTCCACAGCTCCAGGCAAGCACACTGGAGTAGGTTGCCATTTCCTTCTCCAAGAAAGGGAATAATAGCCGTCAAAATCAGAGCAGCCATAATGCCTCCATCCTTAATACACGCCTATCATTTGCATAGGCTTATCCATCTCCCTTCCAGTGGAGAACAAGTATTGCTCCCAGTAGTAGGAAGGAAATGTTACTATTTCAAACAAGAAATGGACTGTCTTTAGTTCTTTAAGGGAGATAACAGCAGCAGGTGGCACAATTCATACAATGGGAAGGAGAAGTCTTTATACTGGTTCCTTCTCTGTAAAGACTTTGAAGAGCTAGGCAGCCACTTCCGGGAATGTGATCCTATAAAGACAGATATCAGCTTCTGCTGTGTTTGGGTTGAAGCTAGAAAAGAGGAAATAGATGACCCTTTCTTTTCTTTTCTTTTCTTTTTTCTTTGACATTACATTCATTTGGAATTTTTTTCCTTTTTTAAGTTTTTAATAATTTTTTAAAAACTTTTTATTTTGTATTGAAGTATAGTTGATTGGGCTTCCCAGATGGCACTAGTGGGGAAGAACCTGCCTACCACTGCAGGAGACATGAGAGGCGGGTTCTGTCTCCGGGCGGGGAGACCTCCTGGAGGAGGGCATGGCAGCCTACTCTAGTACTCTTGCCTGGAGAACCCCATGGCCAGAGGAGCCTGGCGGCCTGCAGTCCATGGGGTTGCAAAGAGTTGGACATGACTGAAGCGACGTAACACACATCCATAGCCAGTTGACAGTGTTGTGATATTAATAGTTTCAAGTGAACAGCGAAGGGACTTAGCCATCCATATATATGTATCCCGGGCTTACCTGGTGGCTCAGCGGTAAAAAATCCACACGCAGTGCAATAGCCATAAGAGACACAGGTTCGATCCCTGGGTCAGGAAGATGCCCTGGAGGACAGCATGGCAACCCACTCCAGTATTCTTACCTAGTGAATCTCCATGGACATAGGGGCCTTGTGGGCTACAGTCCATAGGATCACAAAGAGTTGGACATGACTGAAGCGACTTAGCATGCATACATGTATCCATTCTCCCCCCAGATTCCATCCCACCCAGGCTGCCACATAACATTGAGAAATGTTTCATGTGCTGTACAGTAAGGTGACCTTTTATTTTTGAAGCACATTAATGACATTAAAAAGAAGGCTTCAGAAGATTTGAGGTAAGGAGTGCAGAGCAGAACTGCTGTGAAAATTGCCAAGCAGAACTGCTATGAAAATTGCCAAGAGGTTGTGGAAACTTGGAGGCTGGTTCGGGAAGAAAGAGAAGTGATGAGGGCTGGTCCTGCACCACATGGAGGGGGGTCCTCAAGGAGGAAAACAGCCAGGGAAAAAATCACTTATCATTGACAGTTTTTCCAAGTTAATTACATTCTACTATTTCTGATAGCCATCAGCATGAACCCTAATGCCTAAATGCGATCTCATTTATGTGTTTGAACAACTCATTATTTTTTAATTATGCAGCTTGCTTCTTATTTGATTATTTGAGGATAAATATTGGATTAATTTAATTGGCAAAGTCTGTCGATATTTTGTCTCATAAATTTAACTTACCTGTACGTATATGGCAACAACTCCTAGAGTCCACCTACCCTCATAGATGGTGATCACACTTGCTGAAATAGTGTTGCTTTGGATTTGACAGCAGTTGGACAGAGGAGCTCAACATGCAGAAAGAAGAAAAGAGGGGTGTGTCAAAGGGATCTACATCATTGGGTTTGGTTCTACCCAAGGAATACAGTCTAATTCTTATGGGAAGTTTAGAGAGAGACTGTCCTTTGAAAGTCTAGTGTTCAGTTTGCCAACTGAAACTTATTAGGCTGCAAAAAGCATTCTTATCTTGTGTGATGTCCTCCTTAAAACAGTTCCTGCCCCTTGACTGGTCACAAGGTCACTTGGCCTCAGATTGAGGCCCACCTGTGGTGGGGAGGTGACATGAGGGGTACAATCTCCCATTCCCCAATTCAACCATCTTTATCAGATGTGACAAATAGTCTTAAGAGTTTTAACTAAAACGAAAGGATGTTCTTATGGGATGCAGTAAAGCCCCTTAATTTGGTGTTTTCTGGTACTGTTGGGGCCATGTTAGCATGGATGTGCCTTACTCGTGGCCTATATTGCAGACCAAGGCAAAAAGATAGAAAGAACCAAGTTTTAGGCTCACACATTTTCCATCCAGAGCAAGAGGGCCGCCTTCTAATTTGTATAAAAGTTCAACATGGGCTAGCGATGGCCTTGACTGTGCTTCCAAGAATCAAGGGAGAGAGAGGTCATTTATCTGTGAGTACAGCCAGTGTTCAAGTGGACCAGATTTTGTCTGAGGTCAATGATACTTCCTGAGAGAGCTCCAAGAGGAAAAAACTCTCTTGAAAATGGAGTTGGAGCTCTAAAGCAGAATTTCACAACTAATATGTCATGAGTGTGTTGCACATATGCCTCATGGTTGAACTGCTTAACCCTTGGGGAAGCTGGCCAAGGCGGGGGCAGCTGGAGCCTCTATCTTTGTCACCTCTGGCCAAGAGCAGCCTCATCCATTCAGGTGGTATCTGACAATATGATGATATTCTCAGTGCGCCATGATAAGGGCAAGTTTGGGGAGCTCTGCTACAGGGTCTCACTTGTCAGAGGACCTGGGTTTCACATCTTGAAGGAAATGTCTAATCGTCCTCATACTTTGTTATTTGGCTCCCAGAACCACCATGGACTAACATCAGAAAATAAGTGGGGAAATGTCTGCTAAAGACCCTTGTGCTGCAACTGGTTTCCAAGCCAGAAATGTAGGAGGATCCTGCAGAATAGGCACAGGTTGATGCACAGGATGAACTCTGCAATACTGGAGAGAATATGAGCTATTTAGCTCAGACTTACGTAGTTGTGACAACTTCTATTTAAAACCGCTCTTGCCTGTGTTAGAATCATAAATTGCCCATGATAATCTGAGCTACTGGTGGCATTGTAAAGTTTATTCTCTCCTTGAAATATCTCCCAGACCAGCCTCCTCCTCTGTGTTCTCCTTAACCATGTCACCCCCTTTCTTAAGAGGCAAGGCCTTCACATTTGGTTGTGCAATCACAACACACTACTGTATGCTAAGAGCCTTGCTATTCTCCACTGTCACTGGATAGAGGTTAAATTTTACAGCCTGGCATGCAAGGCCTTTTCATGGTCTGCTTCAGTCTACTTGAATCAGTGAAGATGCTGGTGGGAAACAGATGGCCCACTACAAGGGTTTAACCGAAGAGAATTTAATGATTAAACTAATTACAGAGTGATGGGTGAGGCTGAGGGAACGCAACAGGGATGATGAAACTCTAATCCAGGAGTTAGCCACAGCAAAGCTGTTACTGCCCCTGGGCTGGGCTGAATGGATAGGGAAAGCAACGATGGGTGATGCTAGACCCTGGAGAGAACTTGGAGCCAAAGAAGAGAGATAGAGAAGTCGGAAGCTGAAACCATTTACCTACCACCACCAGAACAGTCAGGAGACAGGGAGAGAGCTGGAAAGCTGCAGTCTGATCTGAAGCCGGTGCCCACCCCACCCTCGTTGCTAAACCAACTGGAATCCAGAGGGCAGCAGGGTGTGGGTGATGCCATCCCTAGGGTCAGCCTCTGCAGGGCAGAAAAGGTTGGAGGACACCTCTGGGAAAATAAGCTGCACATTCCTTCCCTCCTCCCAGTCCTCTAAGCCTAAGCGTTAGGCGTTTGGGTTCCTTTTCTTATTGGTTCTGTGGTGGTTCACATCCCTGCGGTGGTGGCTCATGTTTAAGCCTCAGTCTAGAATGGTCTCCTCATCCCCCTCCTGTATTTATACATTTGAAATCCGACTCATCCTTTAATGCCAGCTTATAAGTGGCCTTCTTGAAGTCTTCTTAAAGACTTGTCTGATTGCTCTGGCAGGATCGTCTAGGCCAGGGATATGAATGGCTCGAAAAGCCTAAAATATTTACTCTCTGGCCCTGTGCAGAAAAAAGTTTGACCGTGCTTGCTATTAATCTGCTGCTATCCACCATGGTAGCCATTAGCTGCATGCGGCTAATGCAAACTTGCATGTGGCTGCTGCAACTGAGAATGGAATTTTGGATTTTACTTAATTAAAATAATTCTATATATTAATTATGTATGTGTTTCGTTTTTGTCTGGGCTGGGTCTTCTTTGCTGTGCGGGCTTTTCTCTAGTTGTAGACAGTGGGGGCTACTCTCGTTGCAGTGGCTTTTCTGGCTGCAGAGTACAGGCTCTAGGGCACATGGGCTTAGTTGCCCCACGGCATGTGGGATCTTCCCGGACTAAGGACCAAACCTGTGTCTCCTGCATTGACAGATGGATTCTTTACACTAAGCCACCGGAGAACCTAGAATTAATTCAATTTTAAGTTATAAAACCAATATGTAATTCAGTTATGGGCAACATTTAAATGTTTAGAACACTTTGGGTACGAAAATCTGTATTTTTAACCTGTAAATTTGATGAATATTGAATAGGGATCAAGTATTTCTGAAGAAAATTTAGTTGCAAGTTTCAGTGTGCCATAAGTCCACAGTGACTTTTGAAGACAGTGAGAGAAGAAAAAAGAATGTAAAATATCTTAATATTATTTTGACATGTCAAAATGAAAATAGTTCATATATATGGGGTTAAAGTATATTATTAAATTTAATTTTACCTCTTTCTTTTTAAAGTGTGGTTACTGGAAAGTTTGCAGTTACATAGTGGTTTGCATTATATTTCTACTGGACAGCATTTTTTTTATACTAACATCCAGAAACTCTTTGCAAATGTTTTGATTACAGTGAATATATCTCTCTTCCTTTCTCATTGTAAATTTCTTAAAGACTGAGACATAGTTTAAAAAAAATCTCTGATTTTCATGTGTTGCATGTAATAAATATTCAATAAATGCACAATGAATTGAGCCATTCAAACACTTCTTGAAAGTTGTGGTCAATTCTCTGGGTTTTTGAAAGAGAAATTTAGGCTGAATTTCAGTGATCTTCAGGAGTTTCAGGTTTGTAATCCGAAGTGCTTCCTTAGATTTATGCCTCGACAAATGACTTCTTGCAGAGGAAAAGATAAATAGTGAAATCTTTTTTCTCATACTCATTAAGAAGAATTTATATAAGGCCATCTCTGATTTTTTAACTACAGCAGATGTCTAACTGTATCATAAAGCAGAAAATTGCTAAATAGTTACACTATACCAGAGATGTACTGTTATAATTGAAGTATGCATTTTAAGGACTCAGCGTCATTTAAATATCTCATAGACATTAAGGATAATTCAGTTAAAATCTAACACATATTTATTGAGCATCTATCATGTGTTAGGGATTGTTCTAGGCTCCTGGGGTATTACCAACAAATAGAAATCAACAGAATGTCTATTCTTTTGGAATTTATGTTACATTATGTTTATTATAACATGATAAATAAATAAATCCAGCAGTTTGTTAGGAGGTGATGAGCACAATAGGAAAAAAGAGTAAGATAAGGGAGACTACGGTTGCAGCATGGAACAAGTTACAGTTTTAAGTGGGGTTGGCAGGACAGGACTCTAAATAGGTGCCATTTGGACAAAGGCTGGATGAATGTGAGGGATTTATCCATGGAGCTATCTGGAGTAGCTCCTCAAGTGGTGCTAGTGGTACAGAACCCGCCTGCCAATGCAGGAGACGCAGGAGACACAGGTTCGATCCCTGGGTTGTGAAGATCCCCTGGATAAGGAAATGGCAACCCACTCCAGTATTTTTGCCTGGAAAATCCCATGGACAGAGGAGCCTGGCGTGGAACTCAAAGAGTCAGACATGACTGAGCATGCACACATCTTGGGGGTGAGCATTCCAGACAGTGATGAGTCTGTGCCAACAGCCTGGTCAAGGAGCTCTTGACGTGATCAAGAACTAGCAGGCAGGCAGAGCAGTTGGAATACAGTTAACAGTGAGGAGAGTCGGAAATGAAAGCAGTGAGGGAGTTGGGGCCAGATCAGAGCGCCTCAGGGACTACTGTAACACTTTGCTCTGAGAGAACTGGAGAGCGCCCTGCTTTGTGCAGAGGAATGACCAGGTCTAGCCTAAGTTTTAAAATGACAACTCTGTTCTGTTGAGAATATACCAGAGGTTGGCAGATTGCTCTGTAAAGGAGCAGAAGGTAAACATTTTAAGTGACAGCATGTGATATTTATCTTTCTCCTTCTGACTGACTTCAAACTTAGTGTGATAATCTCTAAGTCCATTCATGTTGCTGTAAATGGCATTCTTTCTTTCTTTTTTTTTATGGCTGAGTAATAAAAAATGTCAACTCCAGTATTCTTGGCTGGGAAAATCCCATGGACAGAGGAATCTGGAGGGCTATAGTCTGTGGGGTTGCAAAGAGTTGAACATGACTGAGTACTTACTAATTAATAATATTCTTTGTATGTATGTACCACATCTTAAACCAGTCATCTACTGGTAGGCATCTGGGCTGATTCCTTGTCTTGGCTATTATAAATAGTGCTGCTATGAACATTGGAGTGTATGTATCTTTTAGAATTAGTTTAGGTCAGTCACTCAGTCATGTCCGACTCTTTGCAACCCCATGAACCACAGCACACCAGGCCTCCCTGTCCATCACCAGCTCCTGGAGTACCCCCAAACCCATGTCATTGAGTCGGTGATGACATCCAACCATCTCATCCTCTGTTGTCCCCTTCTCCTCCTGCCCTCAATCTTTCCCAGCATCAGTCTTTTCCAGTGAGTCAGCTCTTTGCATCAGGTCGCCAAAGTATTGGAGTTTCAGCTTCAACATCAGTCCTTCCAATTAGAGTTTTCGTCTTTTCTGAATATGTGTCCATGAGTGGGATGACTGGGTCATGTGAAGTCGTTCAGTCATGTTCGACTCTTTGCGACACCATGGACTGTAGCCTATCAGGCTCCTCCATCCATGGGATTTTCCAGGCAAGAGTGCTGGAGTGGATTGCCATTTCCTTCTCCAGGGGATCTTCCCAACCCAGGAATCGAACCCGGGTCTCCCACATTGCAGGCAGACGCTTTACCATCTGAGCCACAGGGTAGCTTTATTTTCAGATTTTTAAGTAATCTATTAAGGAATTTCTTCCAATCTGTTTTCCACAGTAGATGCACCAGTTTACATTTTTAGCAAGAGGATACAAGAGTTCCTGGATTTCATATACTTTTTATGTCTCAAAATACTCTTAAAAAAATTTTTTTTAACCAATAGTCTATAGGGAGACCAGAGAGATACAATGAAGACAATTTAATAATTAAGGAAGAGAGATGATAATAGTCCAGATGCTAGCAGTGAATGAGAAAGAAGAGATCATATTTTAAATATATTCTGAAGATAAGCCAAAAAGATTTGATGATTTGGATGTGGGGAGGAAAGAAAGAGAAGAATCAAGAACAACTTGAAGAGTTTGGTCTGAGCGCCTTGAAGGATTTGCAATCAACTGAGATGGGAAAGGCTGTAGGTGACATGGCTTTTGTGATAGAAAATGAGGGGATTAGTTTTGAACACATTGACTTTGAGATGGCTGTTAGATGTCAAGTGGAGTTGGTATGGAGACAGATGGATATGCACATACATGTTTGGAGAAAGGTCTGGTCTGGAGATGTACTTTTGGGTATCGTGGTATACAGTTAGCATTCAAAATCTTGTGACCTTATGAGATCACTTAGGGCACAAATGTCGCTAGAAAAGGCAAAAACACCTAGGACTGAATTCCAGGTTATCATGACATTATGAGGTTGATGCATAAAGAGAGAACAGGAAAGGTCTTAAAGAAAGGGCAATTTGTGAGGTAGGTGGAAAACCAGGATAATACGGTGTCCTAAAAGCAAAGGGGAGAAAAGGCATCAATAGGGAGGAAGGGAGCAGCTGTCTCAAATTCCACATGTTACTGGTCAAGTGACATGGGGACTGAAAACAGGCCATTGGGTTTAGTATCATGGATTCATGAATTACCTTAATGTGATCAGTTTCCGTGGAGCTATGGGATTTCAGTTCAGTTCAGTTCAGTCGCTCAGTAGTGTCCGACTCTTTACGGCCCCATGAACCACAGCACGCCAGGCATCCCTGTCCATCATCAACTCCCGGAGTTCACCCAAACCCATGTCCATTGAGTCAGTGATGCCATCCAACCATCTCATCCTCTGTCGTCCCCTTCTCCTCCTGCCCTTAATCTTTCCCAGCATCAGGGTCTTTTCCAGTGAGTCAGCTCTTCGCATCAGGTGGCCAAAGTATTGGAGTTTCAGCTTCAACATCAGTCCTTCCAGTGAACACCCAGGACTGATCTCCTTTAGAAGGGACTGGTTGGATCTCCTTGCAGTCCAGGGGACTCTCAAGAGTCTTCTCCAACACCACAGTTCAAAAGCATCAATTCTTTGGCACTCAGCTTTCTTTAAGGTCCAACTCTCACATCCATACAGGACTACTGTAAAAACCATAGCTTTGACCAGATGGACTTTTGTTAGCAAAGTAATGTCTCTGCTTTTTAATATGCTGTCTAGGTTGGTCATAACTTTCCTTCCAAGGAGCAAGCGTCTTTTAATTTCAAGGCTGCAGTCACCATCTGCAGTGACTTTGGAGACCCCCAAAAGAAAGTCTCTCATTATTTCCATTGTTTCTCCATCTATTTGCCATGAAGTGATGGAACCAGATGCCATGATCTTAGTTTCCTGAATGTTGAGCTTTAAGCCAACTTTTTCACTCCTCTTGCACTTTCATCAATACGCTCTTTTTTCTCTTCACTTTCTGCCATAAGGGTGGTGTCATCTGCATATCTGAGGTTATTGATATTTCTCCCAGCAGTCTTGATTCCAGCTTGCGCTTCATCTAGCCCCGCGTTTCTCATGATGTAGTCTGCATACAATTAAATAAGCAGAGTGACAATATATAGCCTTGACGTACTCCTTTCCCAATTTGGAACCAATCCATTTTTCCATGTCTGGTTCTAACTGTTGCTTCTTGACCTGCACACAGATTTCTCTGGAGGCAAGTAAGCTGGTCTGGTATTCCCAGCTCTTTCAGAATTTTTCAGTTTGTTGTGATCCACACAGTCAAAGGCTTTAGCGTCATTAGTGAAGCAGAAATAGATGTTTTTTCTGGAATCCTCTTGCTTTTTGTATGATTCAGTGGATGTTGGCAATTTGATCTCTGATTCCTCCACCTCTTCTAAAACCAGCTTGAACATCTGGAAGTTCTCAGTTCATGTACCGTTAAAGCCTGGCTTGGAGAATTTTGAGCATTACTTTACTAGCGTGTGAGATGAGTGCAGTTGTGTGGTAGTTTGAGCATTATTGGGTGAACTCTGGGAGTTGGTGATGGACAGGGACGCCTGGCGTGCTGCAGTTCATGGGGTCACAACGAGTTGGACATGACTGAGTGACTGAACTGAACTGAACTGAGTGCAGCACTTTCACAGCGTCATAGCATCATCTTTTAGGATTTGAAATAGCTCAACTGGAATTCCATCACCTCCAGTAGCTTTGTTCGTAGTGATACTTCCTAAGGCCCACTTGACTTCACATTCCAGGATGTCTGGCTCTAGGTGAGTGATCACACCATCGTGATTATCTGCGTCGTATAGCTCTTTTTGGGACAGTTCTGGCTCTAGGTGAGTGATCACACCATCGTGATTATCTGGGTCGTAAAGCTCTTTTTGGGACAGTTCTTCTGTGTATTTTTGCCACCTCTTCTTAATATCTTCTGCTTCGGTTAGATCCATACCATTTCTGTCCTTTATTGTGCCCATTTTGCATGAAAGTTTCCCTTGGAATATCTAATTTTCTTGAAGAGATCTCTAGTCTTTCCCATTCTATTGTTTTCCTCTTTGTTTGCATTGACCAATGAGAAAGGCTTTCTTGTCTCTCTTTGTTATTCTTTGGAACTCTGCATTCAGATGTATATATCTTCCCTTTTCTCCTTTGCTTTTCACTGCTGTTCTTATCTCAGCTCTTTGTGAGACCTCCTCAGACAACCATTTTGCATTTTTGCATTTCTTTTCCTTGAGGATGGTTTTGATCACTGCCTCTTGTACAGTGTTACAAACCTCTGTCCATAGTTCTTCAGTCACTCTCTATCAGATCTAATCCCTTGAATCTGTCACTTCCACTATATTATCATAAGGGGTTTGATTTCAGTCATACTTGAATGGTCTAGTGATTTTCCCTATTTTCTTCAATTTAAGTCTGAATTTTGCAGTAAGGAGTTCATGATCTGAGCCACAGTCAGCTCCCAGTCTTGTTATTGCTGACTGTATAGAGCTTCTGCCTCTTTGGCTACAAAAAATACAATCAACGTGATTTCAGTATTGACTAAAATCTGTTGATAGTATCTGGCGATGTTCATGTGTAGAGTCATCTCATGTTGTTGGAAGAGGGTGTTTGCTGTGACCAGTGCATTCTCTCAGTAAAACTCTGTTAGCCCTTGCCCTGCTTCATTTTGTACTCCAAGGCCAAATTTGCCTGTTACTTAACAGCATGGATTGCAAGTCCCCTGAAAGTCTACAATCCGGCACACAAGGTTAATAACTAACCCCCAAGCAGATATGAAATGGTCAGAGGGACCAGGAAAAACTAACTGAGGAAAAGAAGTTCGGTCCATATGCTTCTGTTTAGTAAATTAGAGACCACAGTAAAAGAGCTGGAGAAGGGAATGGCAACCCACTCCAGTGTTCTTGCCTGGAGAATCCCAGAGACGTTGGAGCCTCGTAGGCTGCCGTCTGTGGGGTCGCACAGAGTCAGACATGACTGAAGCAACTTAGCAGTAGCAGCCAGGTATCTCTTGACTTCCTGCTTTTGCATTCCAGTTCCCTATGATGACAAGGACATCTCTTTTTGTTGTTAGTTCTAGAAGTTCTTTTTTTAAAAAATATAAATTTATTTATTTTATTGGAGGTTAATTACAATATTGTATTGTCTAGAGGTTCTTATAAGTCTTCATAGAACCGTTCAACCGTTCAACTTCATTGAACCTTTCAACCATTCAACTTCAGCTTCTTTGGTGTTAGTGATTGGGGCATAGATTTGGATTACTATGATATTGAATGGTTTGCCTTAGAAACAAAGAGACCATTCTGTTGTTTTTGAGATTCCACCCAAGTACTGCATTTTGGACTCTTCTGTTGACTGAGGTTTGTTTTTTTTTTTTTCTTTTTTAGTTTTTTTTTTTTTTAATTATTGTGGTATAGTTGATTTGAGGTTGTATTTCAGATATACAGCAAAGTGAATCAGTTATGCATATACATATATCCACTGTTTATTAGATTCTTTTCCCAATAGGCCATTACAGAGTATTGGGTAGAGTTCCCCCCCATACAGTAGGCCCTTATTCGTTATCTGTTTTATATTTTGTAGTGTCTATATCAATCCCAACCTTCCAATTTATCCCTCCACCTCTTCCCCTCTGGTAACCACAAGTTTATTTTCTATATGTGTAACTCTACTTCTCTTTGATAGTTGAGTTCATTCGTAGACCTTTTTTAGATTCCACATATCAGTAGTATCATGATATTTTCTTTCCATCTGACTTCCTTCACTCAGTATGACAATCTCTAGGTCCATCCATGTGGCTGAAAATGGCATTATTTCCTTATTTATATGGCTGAGTGATATTCCACTGTATATATGTACCACACCTTCTTTATTCTAAATGAATGACTTTTAATAGAACAAACTTAAAACAGCACTTGGAACCTAGTAAGAGCCATAACAGAGTTACTATATACATATACACATACATATGTATGTGTTAGCTATTAACAAAGAAAGTGTTTTTACAGTTTAGGGTTTAAGAACTCATGTGTTTTCAAAGGGATTAGATGCTTCTGGACACTTCTTCCAACCATTGATTTCGTTGTGGTTGTTATTGACTTAAAAAGTTAAAGAATTCTTCTGCAGAAATGGTGGACAGTACTAAGTAATTTGCTTTAAGAGGCCATCATATGAAATTATTAGCCCCTTCATTTCCTTTTCAGCTGAGGAGATGATAAAAAGCACCAGTCACATATTTCTTTCTCGTATATAATCACCACCTTATTCCTGAACCACTGAACCCCTGCTACTTCTATATTCTGCACCTTCTCACTCTCTCCATCAGCAGCCTATGGTGAAGATTCTTGAAAAATTTCTGAATATATCCTGGATGCAGCATCCAGACCCCTTTCCCCCTTTTTAATGGTGGAATGAGGACCATAGCAATGATATTTTTATGACCTGGAGAGGGACAGGAACGAATGAACAGATTGGAAAGAAGGTATTAAGACTAGGATAGGATGGAAGGATTGGTGTAGGTTGAGGGTCTTCCACATGGAAGATAGAGCATGGCTGCAGGTTGAGTGGGTACCACGGGCACCATTTAGGCTGGATGAAAAAGCAGAAGGAAATGCTTTTCTTTCCTCCAACTGTTGCTCCCAGCAGTGGCTCACGTGCACTAATTAAAATGAAATAAGTAACAACTTGGATGTCTGGGAAGACATAAGTGCCAGAGGTGTGTGCTCACTTTTTCCTTTTCTCCAGAGCTGGCCCACAGATGGTGAAAACAGGTATGATGTCAGGCATCTCGCCTTTCATCTGGACTGTGGCACTGACCAGTCGGGGTATCTCATTTCTCCAACATTTGCTGAAGCTATTAATACTTCCCTGGGTTCCTCTTCTGTGAGAGTGTTTAACAAACACTTAGAGAAGTTAGAGAAATACCTGAGAGTAAATTGAGCAAAATGGTTCTAATTTGTTATTAATGAAAAAAATCCTAGGAGTCCCATATTCCCATAGATCCACAAATCATCTGCCAATATCTTGTTTGACAATATCTAACTTTTTCCACTATCATTCCAGAAGTCTTTTCCACGTGGTGTCTGGGGAAGCGATGTAGAATGTAGTAAAATTTAAACCTGGGATTTGCTTAAAAAAAAAAAAAAAGTAGGGATGGAACTAGTCTTGTTTTTCTCAACCTTTGCCTCATCTATTTAATATGGCCCATGTTGAGATACTTGAAAAGCCTCCTAGAGAACTGAGGCTCTTTCTCAGTTTCTCACACTTTTTTGCGACTCTCTTTGGGGTCAGTTTTTACATGGCAGGGCCTGTGGTGAAAGAAATCTGAGTCACAGGAATAAATTATAGTCTTTTGTTAAAGTACTTCCCATGTAGTGGGCAGATCTATAGTGCCATTTTGATTGTAAATTTCTCAGTGACTAGAATCCTTCATTTATATCACATTACAGTGAATTATTAATACCTCATTGCATGATTTCCAAATGCCTGAACTATTTCTGTAGTTCATTGTGACTTTTAAACACCCCCAAAATGCACTATGAGGAACTATGTTGTGTGTTTTTAAGACTGGGTGGTACAGGGATGAGACACAGTTAAACTTTTCATTGTATGCTGTCCAAGAACAACTGTCCATCACCTCCTAACCCCTCTCCACATAAAATACTTCAGTAAATGAAACAGAATATTCCTCAATATTCTCAAATTCCCAAAACAGATTTCAAAATTATACTGAATGGGTGATGAAATTGAAGTGGTCACACCATCTTGGTTTCCTTACTTTATTTAAAGTTTTACTTTTTACTTACTAAATTCATAATACAGATAACAATTAGTTGTTTAATTTTCCTTATGCCACTTTTACAGCAATCCATTTTAAGGGAAACAAAACTTCTGATTTAATGTAAATAGGTTGTCCAATAGAATAAATTCTAAAGGGCTTTTACCTTCTTAGTGATTAGCTTATCAGATATTGCTCAAAGTAAGCACTTTAAAACTCATTGTTTTGTTTTGTCAAGTCCTAAAAAGCTAGATTTCATAGTGGTTAGGTTATTGTTCAAGTGACCTTCAATGTGATATCTGCCACCTGCCCTTATAACTCTACAGACATAATAACTCAACTACCTGATAAACCGGCCATTTTGTACCTTTCCAAGTCTATGCCCCAACCAGTAAAGCTGAAGAAGCTGAAATGGAACGGTTCTATGAAGACCTACAAGACCTTTTAGAACTAACACCCAAAAAAGATGTCCTTTTCATTATAGGGGACTGGAATGCAAAAGTAGGAAGTCAAGAAACACCTGGAGTAACAGGCAAATTTGGCCTTGGAATGCGGAATGAAGCAGGGCAAAGACTAATAGAGTTTTGCCAAGAAAATTCACTGGTCATAGCAAACACCCTCTTCCAACAACACAAGAGAAGACTCTACACATGGACATCACCAGATGGTCAACACCAAAATCAGATTGGTTATATTCTTTGCAGCCAAAGATGGAGAAGCTCTATACAGTCAACAAAGACAAGACCAGGAGCTGACTGTGGCTCAGATCATGAACTCCTTATTACCAAATTCAGACTGAAATTGAAGAAAGTCGGGAAAACCGCTAGACCATTCAGGTATGACCTAAATCAAATCCCTTATGATTATACAGTGGAAGCGAGAAATAGATTAAAGGGCCTAGATCTGATAGACAGAGTACCTGATGAACTGTGGAATGAGGTTCGTGACATTGTACAGGAAACAGGGATCAAGACCATCCCCATGGAAAAGAAATGCAAAAAAGCAAATGGCTGTTTGGGGAGGCCTTACAAATAGCTGTGAAAAGAAGAGAGGCAAAAAGGAAAAGAGAAAAGGAAAGATATAAGCATCTGAATGCAGAGTTCCAAAGAACAGCAAGAAGAGATAAGAAAGCCTTCTTCAGTGATCAGTGCAAAGAAGTCGAGGAAAACAACAGAATGGGAAAGACTAGAGATCTCTTCAAGAAAATTAGAGATACCAAGGGAACATTTCATTCAAAGATGGGCTCGATAAAGGACAGAAATGGTCTGGACTTAAGAGAAGCAGAAGATATTAAGAAGAGGTGGCAAGTATACACAGAAGAACTGTACAAAAAAGATCTTCACGACCCAGATAATCATGATGGTGTGATCACTCATCTAGAGCCAGACATCCTGGAATGTGAAGTCAAGTGGGCCTT
>SJXO01006422.1:77202-101624 GCA_006408615.1 Connochaetes taurinus
TGCAGCCATGAAATTAAAAGACGCTTACTCCTTGGAAGAAAAGTTATGACCAACCTAGATAGCATATTCAAAAGCAGAGACATTACTTTGCCGACTAAGGTCTGTCTAGTCAAGGCTGTGGTTTTTCCAGTGGTCGTGTATGGATGTGAGAGTTGGACTGTGAAGAAGGCTGAGCGCCGAAGAATTGATGCTTTTGAACTGTGGTATTGGAGAAGACTCTTGAGAGTCCCTTGGACTGCAAGGAGATCCAACCAGTCCATTCTGAAGGCGATCAATCCTGGGATTTCTTTGGAAGGAATGATGCTAAAGCTGAAACTCCAGTACTTTGGCCACCTCATGTGAAGAGTTGACTCATTGGCAAAGACTCTGATGCTGGGAGGGATTGGGGGCAGGAGGAGAAAGGGACAACCGAGGATGAGATTTCTGAATGGCATCACTGACTCAATGGACATGGGTCTGAGTGAACTCCGGGTGTTGGTGATGGACAGGGAGGCCTGGCGTGCTGCAATTCATGGGGTCACAAATAGTCGGACACGACTGAGCAACTGAACTGAACTGAACCGTACCTTTCTTTAAATGCCATATTTTAGTTAATTACCTTAAAGCATAATATTAGTATAATAATTTCCATTCTAGTGTTTTTAAAAATAAGCATATGATTAAAAAAAAATGAATTAGCATTATAGAGGAATATCAGTTGAAATGTTTTCATCTACAATGTGTTAGCTTGAGCTGCCATAACAAAATAACACACGTTGGTTGGCTTAAACAACAGAAATTTATTTTCTCACAATTCTGGGGGCCAGAAATCCAAGACTGAAGCGTGAACAGATCCAGTTTTTGGTATGGGCTTTCTTCCTGGCTTGCAGATGGCCACCTTCTCGCTGTATCATTGCATGACGTTTACTCTGTGTGTACGTGAGAATGAGAGAACTGTGGTGTGTCTTATTCTCATAAGGATACCAGTCCAATGGGATTAGGGCCTTATCCTTATGACCACATTTAACACCAATTACCTCCATAAAGGCCCTATTCCCAAATACACTCATGTTGAGGTTTAGGGCTTCAGCCTGAATTTGAGGGGACTCAATTCAACTCCTAACAGTACTCAATTCCTAGTCCCAACCCCTAAAGGAAACTACTTTTAGTCATTTTCTGATTTTATTTCTGCTGAAGGTTATTATTATGTTTTTATTATGCTTAGGTACCTTTTATTTGAACTACAGATATTTAGACAATATATCTTTTGTCTGCACATAAGGGAGGTTAGGAAATTAGTTGTTTTAGCATAATCTCCTAGCTCCCAGCCTTAAAATTTGGAGGCTGATATTAATTTTAGGCTTTTTAGTCATTTGACTTTATAACAAACTTCTATATCTTATTCTGTTAACTGTAGGCAGTCTCTCATCCCTCCCCACTGTGTAACATAGGGAATTAACTTCTTTATCATGTCCTTCTCCTTTACCGTTCTCCTCCCCCTCCTGACTTTTGTCAGCAATACCATTACTTTGACTTGTCAAGGTTTGTAATATTTATATTATGTTGAGAAATATGAGTCACACAATTTGATTTTTAAATATTTATAGAATTATAGCACACAGATATTATCAACTGTAAAACCAAGAGTGTGTCAAGAGCCATTGAAAAGGAAATTATGTCATATCTGAAGTACTATTTCAAGTAAGTTTTCAGATGGGAGATATGGGTAATGTTAGAAAATGACTCTTCTGCAAATGTAAACATTTTCCAAAGATTTTATTCAACTTAAAATTTGATGACAATATCAGAAAATTGTTAAAACTGGTCCAAATATACACTTAAGAAGTTAAGTACCTAAGTGACAACCCACTCCAATATTCTTGCCTGAAAAATCCCATGGGCGGATGAGCCTGGTGGGCTACAGTCCATGGGGTCACACAGAGTCAGGCATGACTGAGCAACTAATATTTTCTCTTCCACCTAAAAGCAGTTGTTAAGTGTTATAAAACTGCTGAGTTAGATACAAAACTGGTCAACATCCAATGGGTCCACAAATCATGCAGAAGTTGGTTGAGTCTCTGTCAGATAAAGATCATCTAGACAAGTTAACCTCTGTCCTTATCAAGTTGCAAATTGCCTTAACAATAGGAAGTCAAGCCCAGCACTGTATTGAAAACACACCAAAAAAAAAAAAGTTATCTTTTTGCTTAATTCCAAGTTTTGAATAATTTATCTGACATAAGTAACCTTCCAGGTACTTGCTATATAAACATGTCATTATTTTGCCCTTACACTTGGATGAAAATTCGACTGGGTATAGGATCCTGGATTTAAAACACTTTTTCCCAAGGCATTGAAAACATTGCATCATGTCCTCTAGTATACAATGTTGTTAACTTGAATTAAACGTCACTCTGATTGGAGAAGGAAATGGTAACCCACTCCAGTATTCTTGCCTGGAGAATCCCTGGGACAGAGGAGCCTGGTGGGCTGCCGTCTGTGGGGTCGCACAGAGTCAGACACAACTAGAGTGACTTAGCAGCAGCAGCAACTACTTGTTAATTCTTTTTATAATACCTGACATTTTTTTTTTCTTTATCTTTCTTCATTCACTCTCCTACATTTTAGATCCCTCTTTTACTTTTGGTGTTCTGATACTTTATATGGACTGTTCCACATGTGAGTCTTTTTCATCCATCCCCGTAGTACTAAGAAGACACTCAATCTGCTGAAGAAGTTTTCTTCTTCTGTGGCTCTGGTTATTATTACATTTTCTATATTTTCTCTAAAATTATTATATTTATGTTGGACTTTGAGGCTGATCTTCTATATCTTTCAACTTTTGTCAGCTATTTCATATCTTTATTTATTTGTTGAACATTCTAGTGTTCTTCTACTTTAGCTCCTAGTCATTCTGTTAAAGCTCTTGCTTCAGCAGTCCCATTTTAAATTTGCCAAAACTCCTTCTTGCTTTTGATTAGTAAATTTATCTGATATTATTAATTAGAAATTTAAAAATAATACCGTGTTTCTGAACAGACTTTTCTGGAGAAATGTTCTGTTTGTTCAATTTGGTCTTTTTGTATGCGTGTGTGCTATTGATATGCACTTCATTTTTCTCAAATATCTGGTAATTATTGTGGTTCGTTTTAAATTTTTGATTAAAGAATGAGGATGGTTCATGTCAGCAAATGATATAGATCTCTCTCCACCTTTCCCTGGCTGGGCACTGGTATTGATGCCTTCGCATCAATGACCCGGCTTCACTTAACAATGTGAGGGAGTAAGTGGTCAAGTGAGTTCAGTTCTCTGCTTCCTGCCCCCTGCCCCAGACCAGAAACTTAGCCCTATCTACACTGAACATTCACTTTTTTTCCAATCAGTTTCTTGATTTCAACCTGGGCGGAACCCTGAATGTGTCAGTTGTTCTAACTAAATGGAATGGGAGGGGCCAGGTGAGATGGACTTGCAATTAATTACATAAGTTGCCTCTTAGTCCTGTGACTTCCACACTCGGGGGTCTCTTGGGACTCTGCAGGGAAGCCCATCCTTCCACTGCTCAAGCCTTATCCTGTGAATGAGTTCTAGGCTGTGACCTTCTGCACCCTAAGTCATCCACCAACTCAAGGCCAGAAATTTTCCATCTTTCGCAAAGTGATCAAAGACTTGGGTGTGTTGTTGATACCATTTCTCCTATTCACAGTACAGTTTCGGTTTGATCTCATTTTATATTTTCTCACTATCATTTCAGTGAAATTTGGAAAAGGAAGGTTGATAGATCCCAGGACTTGTTCACCACTTTGAGCTGGAACTTTGTATCTTTTGAAACAATGCATTGCTACCAAATTTTTCCTGTCTATTTAGGTATTTAGAATGAATGAGAATCACTCCACTGTGTTATAATTTTTTCTTCAAAGACTTCAAACAGGATTATTTTTTCCCACACAGTTACTGTTTTTAATTCTAATGATTCCAGTTTTATCTTCTTGCCCTCACTTTTACTATATTGCTGCTATCAGGGTGCTGCCTTGTAATAGACTCTTCTTCTAATCAGGTACTTCTGATATGTAGCAGATTATCCATTGAGCAAAAGTCAAACTTTGAGAGATTTTTGAGAAACTCCTTTGAGCAACATGTACAAATCTCAGGGCATGAATTTTGTGACATCTGTGTGGCTGACCTGAGGCTATTTGTCTTTATGACTTGGTTCCACATTTAGATAGCTGAAATCTTTAGGTAGTTACCAGGTTAAATTAACTCTGACAAGGTCTTGTATTAATAGATGTATTATCTTCATTAAGGGCTACCCTGGTGGCTTAGATGGTAAAGAATCTGCCTGCAATGTGGGAGACCCAGGTTTGATCCCTGGGTCAGAAAGATCCCCTGGAGAAGGGAATGGCAACCTACTGCAATATTCTTGCCTGGAGAATCCCATGGACAGAGCAGCCTGGTGGGCCACAGTTCATGGGGTCCCAAAGAGTTAGACATGACTGAGTGTCTAACACATACCATCTTCATTGCTAACTGAAAGTTGCTCAGTTGTGGCTGACTCTTTGCAACCCCATGGATTGTAGCCTGCCAGGCTCCTCTGTCCATGGAATTCTCCAGACCAGAATACTGGAGTGGGTAGTCATTCCCCTCTTCAGGGGATCTTCCCAACCCAGGAATCAAACCCAGGTCTGCTGCATCGCAGGCAGATTCTTTACCAGCTGAGCTACAGAGCACTATATAAATTCCTAGTGTAAATACCAATCATTTTTTTCTCTTAGATATCATTGCCTGTCAATGAATCATAATTCATTTTACCATGAGTAAATTTTTCACATAAAGACCATTTACAGCCAAGATACAATGTTATACTTAAGTTATTTGTAGTCGATAATTTTTTGATATGGATTTGCTAGGTAGTTAAGAATAGGAAACAGGAGTCCAAAATGGCGGTGGCTAAAAGACAAGGAAGAGAAAAGCCTGTGAAAATAGAACAAAGGAAGGTCAAAGGAAGGTCCCAGGACCAGAGTGAGGACTTCAGGTGGAACAAACAGCACTCCTGGCTAGCCCAATTTGCATAGGGCAGGCCCCGGGGGAGGGAAAAACATATAAAAAGAGGAGCCAAAGGGCTCGCTCTCTCCCCGCCGTGCGCTGGCGCGCTCCTCCACTCTTCTCTATGCATCTTTGGGTTGGCATGCCCTTACACTCCAAGGATGGATTCTGCTATCTTCTAAATAAAATAGCTGTAACACTGATTTGTCTAAGAGCTATAACACAGTTTGTCCAAGACCCGAGAGCTGTGATGCACCGAGCGCTTTAATGTCCGTCGCTCCAAATCTGTTGTGATGGGACAAAGCTGAGGAGCATACACTCGCCTGACAGATTTATTAGCCAGTTTTTTTCAGTCTTTAGCTTTGGCTCACAGATTATAAAAAGCAATACTTTAGGACTCAGCACATAGGAAGAAAATTTACTTCATGTTACAGATGCAAACTTTAGCAACAAATCTGTAGAAATTACTTTTCTAAGAATGTATTATTTCAACTACTCAAGGTAAAACATTATTTATCAGAATGTGATGCTTCAAAATGTCACAGATGAAAAACACATGTCAAAGGTAAGACATTTGTTTAATTTCATTAGCTACAATTAACTTGTGAATAAGTCATGACTTTAGGTGTGTATATCATTCCTACCGAAACGTCTAATCTACATCTCAGTGATAATCAGGAATGTGTATGGCTATTGAGAGATTACAGGTGAGTCGGGGTCACCATCTCTGGGGACCCATTGGGCCCACCAACCCCGCTCCACAGACTTAACAAAAGATTTTAATTCATGCTGTGGTTTTAATCCATAGTGTGGTTCATGAGCACTGAGAAGCAAATGCTGTCTCTGTTTAGAATGAAATTAAGGGGCTTTCTTGACAGATAACCTGGAGAATACATCTGTGATAAAAATCCTGTCCATATTAAGTAAGGGAGCATTGTTGGGGAATATAGATTTTAATGTCCAGTGGTCAACAAGATTGGAAAAAGCTGACAGTTTCAGAGAGAAGAAACCTCTCTTAATTGTTTTAGTGTTGTATTTCTTTACTTAGTCGATCCCCAAAGACAAGTTAAATGTTTCAAGTGAATTTTCACAGTGAAGTAGTAACTAACCAGCATTTGCAAAAACCACCTTTTGTGTTATTTATTTATTATACTGTGTGTTTCCATCTGCTTTTGGCCTGATAATGATAGCTGTGTAGGTCTAGGAATTAGATGAGTGATTCAGACCCAGCTTGATATGTTGGTCATTCACTAGAATTTCTGGTTCAGATCATAACCAAAAAACGAAACAAAGAAAACATTTCCTGGGTTGCATGTCTAGGCTCCAAAGAGAAGGAGATGGCAGCGCTGAAAGATGGGAAAACCAGATTCTGCTTCCTTATTGTTTTTCTCTCTCTTCCTCATGGCAACCTATGTTTTGAGGGGGAGGGTTATCCACGGAGTTTTAAAACTGGAAGAGGCCATCAAGCTCCTTCATTTCTACAGACTGCAGAGGCCCAGTAACTTGGCCAAGGTCCAACAATAAACAGATGTCCAGCCTGCTTTATTAATAAGCTAGTGATCCAGAATGCCCAGCTTATAATTCCCACTTGCCATTTAGAAATACTTTCTAGAGTGCATGTTTTTAATGCCAGAAGACTGGCCAAGAAGAGCACTTCTTAGTTTGCTCAGCCACAACAGCTGAAATCTTGCCAGTTTTCCCAGGCAACAGTTGGTTCCCTTCAGGTAGATTCTTGTGAAGAGATGATTACGTTTCAGAGTCAGAAAAAAAAAAAAAAACACAAAGCCTTCTCCTCCCCTTCATGTGTCAAAACGGCTGTTCCTTGTATGACGTCCTCTTGGATATTTCGGTTTCTCGTGGAGATCAAACTCTCTTGGGTTTTATCAGTGAACGTGAAATTGAACTGAACCAACACGGAGTCAGTTTTATCTTGTGGTCACCAACCAAGTTAATAACATTTGCCATTTGCTAAATCTTTAGTATGAAATGCTATATAAAAGTGAGAAAGTGCAATGTCAACATGGCTCAGTTGATATGTATTAAGCATTTTACACAGTGACATCACTGCACTTAACATCCAGTAAATCTTCCAGGAAGTATAGATTACTGTGATACCACCTGGAATTCAGACATGCCAGTTGCCTCTCTTCCTTCTTGGAGGCAATGATTAGGTTACTGCTAGTCCCTCTCCAGACATGAACATTATCTACAGATTAGATCAGCCACATGTTGTGTCAATGGTTGGAATGATGCTCAAAAAACCAGCCTAAGTCCTTGTACCACTTACAAAACTGTTTGCTTATACTCTTCTGAGGTTTGGTCCTGTTGCTTTGGGGTTAGATGAGAGTTTTCAAGCAGTTCATAGTCATCCTGCACATTGGGGAGACTCTGCCTCACATCTGGGGGAACCTTTTGGACCTGAATACCGGTGCTGTTCTTTGGAGAAACTCTCTGACCTCGGTATGCCTGAGCCTGGCGTTTACAGATGCCAAACTTGCTGAGCAGCATAAACACATCCCTCTGGAAGGCTTTGGTGAAAATGGCATAGAGGAATGGATTGGCACAGGAGTTAAGTGGGTAGAAGAGGACCAGCAAGATTTTGGAATTGGTAACGGTGATGAGAGGCTTGTTCATAAGGGCTGACAGAGCATAGAAAGAGATCGGGGCCATGCACATGAAGTCAGTGAAGATCAACACAGCCATCCTTTTGGCAATTCTGGTATCTTTGTCCCCCGGGTTGTAGCGGGGATTTCGGACTGTGATGTAGATCTTCACGTAACAGGCGCAGACGATGATAAAGGCAATGATGTTGAGTAACAGCACGAGGATAATGTACGCCAGGGCAAGAGGAGTCTCAGTGTCCATGGGTAGGCAGATGCTGACCTTGGCATAGCTGCTTATTCCCACCAAAGGGAGCAGGGCGAGCAGGAAGCAGCAGACCCAGCCCCCCAGCATGATGACATAGGCGTGCCAGAGGCGGATCTTGCGGTCCAGGTGCATGGCGAAGGTGATGGCATACCAGCGCTCCAAGGTGATGACCGTCAGCGTGTACACAGACAACTCGCTGGCAAAGACGGTGAAGAAGCCAGCTGTGTTGCAGCCAGGGCCTGTCTGCCAGTCGATGGCATGGTTGTAGTACTCGGACTGAGTGTAGAGGTCTACGGAGGCGATGAGGAGCAGATACAATCCCATGCAGAAGTCTGCGAAGGCCAGGTTGCACATGAGGAAGCGTGGGACGGTCAGCTTGTAGTGGCTCGTGAGGAGGATGACCAGGACAAAGACGTTGCCCAGGAGAGCCAGCAGACTCACAAACCACACCACAATTCTCAGGAACTTGTAGCCCATGATGTCCTCACAGGGGTTGAACTCATCCGACTTGGGGGTACACACCATGTCCTCACTCCCCCCGCACACGATATAGTCGTAATGGCTGTCAAAGGCCTGCAGGGTCTCCTCCTGGGGGTTTTTGAGCTCTTGGCCAAAACCGATGATCTCATCTTCTTGCTCCTCAAAGAAGACGTAGTAATGAGAGTTGCTGTGGGTATCTTGGAACTTGGAGTTCTCCTTGTACCCGGCACTGCCATCACCCAGATCCTCCTCATATTCCTGGTAGAAGGGACCATTCAAAGCACTCGTGGATTTTCTCTGACGCAGGCCCCGAATACTGCTCTCATTACACATTAAAGACTGAAGGATTCTGCAAGGCAGTGGATAGAATGTCACCACTTGTTGGAAACCCACTAATGGTGCCCACCACACTTAGCAAAATATGCAGCCTGTATTAATATGCAGACTATATAGTGTGATACACAGGATTCTGCAGGATCTGGTCAGGCCTGTCTCTCCTGCACCATTTCCTGTTACTGCCCCTCCCCAAGTATGACCCACTGACATGCTGTCCTTATTGCTCTTCTGCAACCAGTTCAAGAACAGCAGTGATTTAAAAAAAAAATCATGGATACTAGAGCCAGTCTGCCTAGGTTAGGACCTGATTCTACTATTTCCTGGTTATTTCACCTTGGGAAGGTCTGTGAGTATTGGTTTATTAATGTATAGAATGGGAGAGTGAGAGTATTTTATTTTGGGTTTTTATAGAAATAGATGAATGTATCATTTTAAAGTTCTTAGGGCAGCACGTGGAACGTTGTGCCAGGTAGATGTGCGTGTGAGGGTGTGTGGGCTCAGCCGTGTCTGACTCTGCTGGTTGCTGTTAGTATTGTTATCATTCCTACTCAGAGCTTCAGAATTCCACATTCCCTTTGCCTGGAAAACTCCTGGCTGCCTCTACTCAGTATTCAGTTTTAAACTCAAATTGTCTTTCCTCAGAAGAGCCTTTCTTCGTCGTCTTCAATAAACTGTCTGACCCTTGTGCTCATTTCCCCTCATAGCACTATCTGAGATCTTACTTGTTTGCCTGTTTCTTTACTGACTTCCATACTAGAATGTAAACAAAATGCAAGAAGGCTCTGGTCTGTCCTATTCATTGCTGTGGGTAGGACAGTGTGGGCACACAACAGGTGCTCAATAAATGTTTACTGAACAGATGAATAAAGGGACACTATTGTGCAGGCATGCTTACAGAAGTAAGCTTTAGTGTTTCACTAGCCCACCAGATTGATCCCAAAGACATTCTTTAGATGGCTTCAGCTGCTGAGCAGATTCGTCTATGGAGTGGTGTTTAAAATCTGCAGTGGACTGCCTATGCTACCTTGTTTGGAGGTTCATGAGAAATCATTCCTGTCTCTCCTACATCACTGCCTAAAATCCTCCCCTCCTCTGCTCTGATCCAGATACAAGCCTTATTTCTTATCTACAAACACTTTTGGTCTACAGAGTCATTGTGTCCCATGGACTTCATGTTTCTTACGGACGCTTCCAAATTCTTCTCCACCTGTTTTGAAAACAACATAACTTCTTCCTCACACCCAGATATTAATTCAACTTCCACCAAAACCTTTTGTTACTTAATCCAGACACTACCACTTACCCTCTGATATTCTTCTGATTCTTAAAAGCACAGCAGTGGCTCGGATAAGAAAGGTCAGCCCGTGTGAGGTGAAGGAAACTCAAGGAAAGAGGAAGTTTCTTTAGAGTCCAAGTGTTTCTTGCTATCAATTCCTTCAGGTGTTCCAGGCCTTTGGATGGTAGGGCAGTGACACTGGTATAAGAAATGTCCCTGAGAGGGAGACAACAGTGATCAGAGGGTGAGCAGCCAGGACCTTATAGAATTTAGACAGGCCTGAGATTCATGGGGAGATGACATGATGCCTTCTACTGAACATGCCCTCTGAGATACTACACACAGCTACTGGTCTAAGGAGGGATAATATGCTTCTAAGTTGATATGCTACAAGGGACTCTCGTTTTTTTAAACTTTTAGATTGGAGTATAAGTGCTTTACAATGCTGTATTAGCTTCTGCTTTACAACAAGGTGAATCAGCTATATGTATCCATAAACATATATCCCCTCCTTCTTTAGCTTCCCTCCCACCCAAATCTCATCAACCTCTGTCGTCCCCTTCTCCTCCTGCCTTCAGTCTTTCCCAGCATCAGGGTCTTTTTAAATGAGTCAGTTCTTCGCATCAGGTGGCCAAAGTATTGAAGCTTCAGCTTCAGTCCTTTCAATGAATATTCAGGACTGATTTCCTTTAGGATGGACTAGTTGGATCTCCTTGCAGTCCAAGGGAATCTCAAGAGTCTTCTTCAACACCACAGTTCAAAAGCATCAATTCTTCGGCACTCATCTTTCTTTATAGTCCAACTCTCACATCTATACAAGACTACTGGAAAACCCATAGCCTTAACTAGCCAGGCCTCTGTTGGGAAAGTAATGTATATGTGTGCATATGTTTCTGTGCTACTCTCTCCCACCTCTGCTGTGTCCACAAGTCTGTTCTCTACATCCACGTCTTTATTCCTGGGACTCTCATTTTTATTGCTTAGAACTCCAGTATCAATAAAAATAATAAATAGTACATCAGACATTTTGTTTTACCCATTGCAACACACACAAACTCTTGGAATCAGAGACAGATGTCAATTTTACTCTGGAAAACTACACCATATAACTACTAAAGGGTCTCAAGAGGCAAGAGAATAAATCTGAACAGGCTCAAAGGGCCTGTTGCTCCCAGTCTCTGTGGGGACTAGGGTTTGGGGACTGATAAATTACTTGTTGATCTGGATCAATACCAGTATCATGAAAATCTCCTAATGATACAGAGCTTAGGAGTCATAACCAGTTACATGGTAAATTCATGGCAGGACAATCTCACCATTCTTTACAAGGTTCTAAATGTATTCCTAGAAAGAAAACTATGTTAACAATCTGAAATGAGACTCAGTAGTAGCAGTGTTAGTCGCTCAGTCATGTCCGACTCTTTGAGACCCCACGAACTGTACCCCACCAGGCTTCTCTGTCCATGGGATTCTCCAGGCAAGAATACTGGAGTGGGTTGCCATTCCCCTCTCCAGAGGATCTTCCTGACCCAGGGATCAAACCCTGGTCTCCTGCATTGCAGACAGTTTCTTTACCATATGAGCCACAGGGAAGATACAGGGAAGATCTACTGATTATATTAACAATCTGAAATGAGATTCAAGGTACTTCCAAAAACAATGGGGGAGATAGTGAAGCTGGGAGAGTGTAGACATTAGTGTTAGTTACTAAGGTAGCATTAATTCTTGGCTTTTAGACATTTTCTGCTCTTTTCTCGGTTCAAGAGTCTAGCTTATGTATCTTGTGCCATCATTTTTACTTGGATTGAATAATGGCTTGAATAAACCACAAATATTTAACCTAATGCCTCTCTTATTTTATATTTTATCAATGTTCATTAAATATTCTTTTTATTCTCATATTTTTGTATGTCATATAATTAGTACAGAATATTAAACTGATTATCAAATGAATTCCAATATTTACAACTTCTTCCTCCACATCACTGTAACTGAACTTTGCTGGGATTTACATTCTCAAGGTTCAAGGCTGCTGGAACTTGCTGCTGTTGTTCAGTTGCTAAGTTGTATCTGATTCTTTGTGACCATGGACTGTGGCATTCCAGGCTTCGTTGTCCTTCATGTCTCCAGGAGTTTGCTCAAACTCATGTCCATTATTGAATTGGTGATGTTATTCAACCACCTCATCCTCTGTCACCCCCTTCTCCTCCTGCCTTCAATCTTTCCCAGCATCAGGGCCTTTTCCAGTGAGTTGGCTCTTCGCATCAGGTGGCCAAAATACTGATGCTTCAGCTGCAGCAACAGTCCTTCCAATAAATATTCAGAGTTGATTTCCTTTAGGAATGATTGGTTTGACCTCTTCCCAGTCCGAGGGACTCTCAAGAGTCTTCTGCAGCACTACAATTTGAAAGCGTAAATTCTCCGGCGCTCACCCTTCTCTATGGTGCTATTTCTCTTCTCTTCCCCGGTAGCATGTTGGACGTCTTCCAACCTGGGGGGCTCATCTTCTGGTGTCATATCTTTTTTGCCTTTTCATACTGTTCATGGGGTTCTCGAGGCAAGAATATTGGAGTGATTTGCCATTCCCTCCTCGAGGAGGGACCACGTTTTGTCAGCACTCTCCGCCATGACGTGTCTGTCTTGGGTGACCCTGCAAGGCATGGCTCATAATTTCATTGAGCTATTCAAGCCTCTTTGCCACCAGAGAGCTGTGATCCATGAAGGGAAGAAATTGCTACCTGAGTTTTATTAACATGAGGTTTGCATGTTAACTCTATTCACTGTGGAACTGTGATTCTTGGGGGAGGGTATCATGTTTACCATTTTGTTTTATATTTAATTTAAAATTTCCATATTTCTGGGACTTCCCAGATGGTCCAGTGGTTAAGAATCCACCTTGCAATGCAGGGGACACAGGTTCAATCCCTTGTCGGGAAACAGATCCCACATGGAATGGTGCGACTAAGCCCTCGCATTGCAACCTCTGAGCCCATGTGCTCCAGAGCCGTGCCCCACAACTAGAGAGTCTGTGCACCACAACAGAAGTTCCTCATGATGCAGCAACAACCCCATGTGCCACTGCTAACCAGATGGTCCAGTGGTTAAGAATCCACCTTGCAATGCAGGGGACACAGGTTCAATCCCTTGTCGGGAAACAGATCCCACATGGAATGGTGCGACTAAGCCCTCGCATTGCAACCTCTGAGCCCATGTGCTCCAGAGCCGTGCCCCACAACTAGAGAGTCTGTGCACCACAACAGAAGTTCCTCATGATGCAGCAAAAACCCCATGTGCCACTGCTAAGACCTGGTACAGTTAAATAAATATTTTTAAAAATTTAAAAATCCATATTTTGGCATTTCCCAAACTTCCCTGGGGGGGTAATAATTGCTCTTTGTGTTTGTTGCTTTATGATCTCCAGGTGATTTTTAACATTAAGCAAGTACCTTTGGAAAACAGGCATATATGAGTAACTTCCTAGCTAGTGAAAGAGTTGAGGAATGAAGCACAGCTGTGAGGTAAATGCTGTTGGACTTTGCTCTCCTGCCTGTCCTTTTGACGCATACCTTCCTCTTTTAACCGTGCTGTCTTTGTGGTGTGGCCACCTTTCTGCCTCCAGTTTTCTGGAAGCCACTTATGTGTCTCTTTTCTGTCAGTGAAACAAGAGAGCGTCTCTTGGCTCCCTTTCTCTGCTTTGTTGTCTGTTGGATACACTGGTTGTGAGTGTTCATCTGAAGGTGTCTGCATTTTTAAAGATATTTCTTGAGAAACCACTTTAATAACTGTTCTAGTTACTGCATGACAAAAATACCCCCAAAATACCCCCAAACTAAGTGGTATCAAACCATTTTGTATTATAAGCATAGCTTTTATGGGCCAGGATTTAGAACAGGGCGTTGAAGGAATGGTTTGTGTCTGTTCCTGCTGTCTGGAGCTCAGGTGGGCAGACTCTGTGGTCGGTGGTCAGGGCGGCTCAGTGGCTGGGGGCTCAATCAGACTGCTTCACTTGCATGTTCTGGTGTCAGGGCTGAGACGGCTCAACCCTGCATTCAGCTGAGATTGCAGATGTGGCTTCTCCCAGTGGTTTGAGCTTCTCACAAAATGGTGGCTTACTTATGAGAGAGATCATCTGGAGAGAGGGCATTCCAGGAGAATCGGTAGATTCAAGGGCAGGAGATTCTGAACCTCATGGGCCGACCTGCCAACCCAGGGGAGGCATCCTCTTCCATTATCTCACTCCTTCCAAGAATTTTGGTGCCTTATTTTAAAACTGCCATAGTTGTCTCCCTGTGGGCTTCCCTGGTGGCTCAGAGGGTAAAGAATCTGCCTGCAGTGTGAGAGACCTGATTTCCATCCCTGTGTCAGGAAGATCCCCTGGAGAAGGGAATGGATATCCACTCCAGTATTCTTGCCTGGAAAATCCCATGGACAGAGGGGCCTGGCCAGTTACAGTCCTTGGGGTCACAGTTTGACACGACTGAGCGGTTAACACTTTCACTTAGTTCTTTCGGTGGTGAGGATATCAGTGGGGCAGGTATTTGCTGAAAAGAGGCAGCTCACCACTCTGCAAATCAGTCTGTGGTCCAGGCAGCAGACAAAGAAACGAGACATCCCTTTGTGTCCAGAGATCCAGCTGATTGAGGGTGGAGCCAGTATGTGGGTCTAGAGTTCTTAGATTCAGTCTCCTGGGAGCTTTCCTCTACCTCTTATCTTCAGGTCTTTAGAGTCTTTGAACATAGATAGATCCAGGAGCAGTGACCCCTCCAGGAACTCATTAGGCATCTGGGAGTGAGGAATGTATTCCCTTATTTGTCTGAGTGTCTGCAATGAGCGTGTCCCAGGTAGCTTCGAGTTGGGTCCTGATGGGGTTGAATTGGGAGGGTGTTTTTGGAAAATGTGTATAAACTTTGTGACGAAACATCTGTAACATAATTAGTACTTGGCATATGGTAGGTGTTCCATGTTAACGCCCTCTTTGCCACAATCTGGAGTTTATTTAAGCTCAAGTCAGAAGCAAGGGACTTAGCAAATACAGTTCCAGTCAAGATCTTGACTTATATATTCAACAACTCATTTGACATTTCCACTTGGGTTTTTCACAGGCATCTCCAATGGAACAGATCCATCCTGAACTTAGCTTCAGATACCCCATCCCCATGCCAACCTGCTGCTCCTCTATTTAAACTGGCAGAAACCAGGGATCTGAACTCCAAAAAAGCTGGAATCCATGTAGCTGCATCTCTCATGGGAGCTCTCTGGTTTGAGCTAATGGCATCTCCTGCTCCTATAGTGGTCTTCTCAGTTACTTGCCTCCAATCCACTCTCCACACAGCAGCCAGGGTAGTCGTCACATATGAGTGAAGCAAGGTCACGCTCCTGCTCAAAACCTTGCAGTGACTTCCTAACGTACCGTGAATCACATCTACCCTTCCTCCCATACTTGCCAGCGCCCTGCAGATCCTTGCAGGCCTTTCTCTCCTCTTCAACCTCGTCTCAAGGGCCAAAGCCATTTGCAGCCCAAACTAGATCCACTTAATACTAGGATCGATCTGGAGCCATCTCCCTCCCCATGGGCAGGAGCCACTCGACGTCTCTCTAAGCATCCATTAAGCCCGCTGCTCCGAGAGTGCCCTGAGATGCTGCGCTCTCCTGATGCAAGCCACTTCACGCCTGCTCCTTCAGCCCTTCCAGAGTTAAGCAAGGGGAACAACTGCGGCCCCTCACCCTTTGAGAAACAGTTTCAGCTCCCCTGCAGAGATCTAGAGATCGCAGGGAGGAAGGGAGGAGCTCCTTACACTTCTCAATGGACGCAGCATCACCTCTCCTCTCAAGATGATGGAATGATTCTTCCCTTTAAGCCTACTGGCATTTCTTTATTTCCTGCCTACCAACTACCATCTTCCAGGGCTTGCATCCTTGTGGATTCTCTCTTGTCTTTGCTCAATATTCATGCCACATACATACGCTATCATGTATATACACTCCTGGGGACCACTGTAAAGCATAGGGAGCTCAGCTTGGTGCTCTGTGATGACCTGGAGGGGTGGGAGAGATTGAAGGCGGGAGGAGAAGGGGATGACAGAGGGTGAGATGGTTGGATGGCATCACTGACTCAATGGACATGAGTTTGGGTAAACTCCAGGAGTTGGTGATGGACAGGGAGGCCTGGCGCACTGCAGTCCATGGGGTCACAGAGTCAGACACGACTCAGCGACTGAACTGAACTGAACTGAGGAGGGGTGGGAGAGAGTCCAAGAAGAAGGGGATATATGTGTGTGTGTGTATGTGTGTGTGTGTGTGTGTGTGTGTGTGAAAGCCTTTTTAGGCATTATGTCCAATTTACAAATTATGGCAGAAATAGTGAAAGATGTGACTATGTAAAGTTGTACACTATGTTCCATAAAATACTGCACAGTATAGCATCAAATAATTTTAAAAGGAACATAAACAGAAAAAAAATATTCATGCCAAGAATATTTACAGTAAAATGCAATTGAGCTAGAGCACAAATCAGATGTCAGGTCAGCTGTTTATATGTCTACAGAGTCATGGTTCTTATCACTACCACTTTAATTTAGGTTTGAATTACATTTAAACAGAGTTTTGCATAAACTTCCTAATTCATCTCCCAGAAAGTGTCTACTAACTCTGCCTTCAGACTTAGGAGAGGATATTCTTTCTAAAACTTGAATCTCATCTTGTTGCTTTCCAGCCTGAAACCCATGGCCTACAGATTGAAGTTCAAACTTCTCTCAGTCTCTACTCTCTCCAATGGGAGTCTCTTCCTGAATCCACATGGCTTGGGGATCTTGGTTCCCCAGCTAGGGATTGAACCCGTACCCTTGGAAGTGAACAGGCAGAGTCCTGACCACTGGACAGCCAGATAATTCTCTGTAGTATTTTTTCAAGTAATATCTTAGAAAAGTGATATATGATATTTTCTGAATCCTGTATGACTAAAAAATGACTTTTTCCCCCCACTCTTAACGAATGTGGGGGAAAGTATCAATTGATACCTGGCTATAAATTTTAGATTGCAAATCACTTTCCTTTAGAATTCTTAAGTCTTTACTTTATTGAATTCCAGTACCCAGTGTCCCTTTTGGCTAAATACAACACCATTCATATTTTTATTCTTTGGTCATTGACTTGTTTTTACTCTCTGATAGCTTTTATAGCCTTCTTTTCTCTCTCAGCTTTATTGAAATATAATTGACATATATTAAGTTTAAAGTGTACAACATGATTTGAGATATGTATACATTGTGAAATGATTATATGGCCTTCTCTGCCCTGGTGTGAGAGTTCATGAAAGTGTGCCTTGATACAGATATAGATATATTTTCATTTATTGTACTGGACCCTGGGGTGGAGGGGGTCCCTCCAATTGGAGACCTGTGCTGTTCACCTGTTTGACAATATTTGGCATTGTTCCCAGGAGAGCTTGTGTCTCTCATTTCCTTTGTTTCTGCCCTGGAATTCCTGGCAAGTGGAAAAGGGCTGTCCCGGAACCCCTAGACATTTTCTTATAATTTTCTCCTACTATTTTTATTGAATCTTTTGGTAAAATTCCTTGACTATATATATCTTCTATGTCTTCTATTGAATTTTTAAAATTAATTAATTTATAAAGTTTACAGCTTTACTGAGGTAATAATTGACCAATAAAAATAATATATATTTATGGTATACAAAGTGATGTTTTGATATGTGTATACATTGTGAAATGATTACCACAATCAAGCTAATTAACATATCCATCACCTTACATAGATGTAATTTTGTGTGTGTGGTGAGAACACTTTATATCTACTCTCTGAGCAAATTTCAAATATGAAATATAGTATTATTAACTATCGTCATCGTGCGAAATACTAGGCTGGATGAATCACACGATAGGATCACGATTGCAGGAGAAATGACAACAACCTCAGATAATACCACTCTGATGGCAGAAAATGAAGAGGAACCAAAGAGCCTCTTGATGAGAGTCAAGGAAGAGAGTGAAAAAGCTGGCTTGAAACTCAACATTCAAAAAACTAAGATCATGGCATCTGGTCCCATCATTTCATGGCAAATAGAAGGGGGAAAAGTGGAAACAGTGAAAGATTTTTTTTCTTGGGCTTTAAAATCACTGTGGATGGTGACTGCAGCCATGAAATTAAAAGATGCTTGCTTCTTGGAAGGAAAGCTATGACAAACCTAGACAGTGTATTAAAAAGCAGAGACATCATTTTGCCAACAAAGGTCCATACAAAGGTCCAAAAAAGCTATGGTTTTTCCAGTAGTTGTGTAGGGATGTGAGAGTTGGACCATAAAGAAGGCTGAGCACCAAAGAATTGATGCTTTCAAATTGTGGTGCTGGACAAGACTCTTGAGAGTCCCTTGGACTCCAAGGAGATCAAACCAGTCAATCCTAAGAAAAAAAAGTCAACCCTGAATATTCTTTGGAAGGACTGTTGCTAAAGCAGAAGCTCCAATACTTTGGCCACCTGATGTGAAGAGCCGACTCATTAGAAAAGACCCTACTCATTAGAAAAGACCCTGATGCTGGGAAAGTTTGAAGGCAAAAGGAGTAGGGGGTGGCAGAGGATGAGATGGTTGGATGGCATCTCAACTCAATGGACATGAGTTTGAGCAAACTCCAGGAGACAGTGGAGGACAGAGGATCCTTGCATGTTATAGTCCTTTGAGTCAAAGTCAGACACAATTTAGGGAGTGAACAACAAGGCTGTGCCTGAGACTGTCAGAACTTAGGCTATGTAACGGAAACTTTGTATCTTTTGACCAACATTTTCTTATTTTCCTATCCCCCAGCCCCTAGCAACCACCATTTTACTCTGTTACTATGAATTCCACTTTTTTAGATTCCACGGGTAACACGGGTGAGACAGATCATGTGGTATTTGTCTTTCTGTGCCTGGCTTTGAAGATTTTAATTTTAGCTTGACAAGAGCTGGGACTCTGCTGGTTCTGTTTACTGTTATAGTTTTTGCACCCAGACTGGTGCTTAGAAGACAGAAGGCTCTGAATATATATTTGTCAAATACATTTTTAAAGTGCTTTCTTGTCTTATCTTCCTTTTTTATAGCGTGTTTGAGGAAGCACACGCAGCAGTCAGGAGCAGGGGTTTTAAATTCAGACTATCTGGATTTGCATTTTCATTTCCCCACTGATTAAACTTACTATCAGCCACTTAATTTTTTTGTCCCTCAGTTTCCTTGTCTTCTTGAGCAGTGGCTCACAGTGTGCTGTCAATAAATCTTAACTATCATTATCATTGTCGTTATAGGGATAAAACATCTCAGATTAACCTCAGGTCACTAATTGTTGCTTTGTAAAATGTTCTTTTCTGTTCTCTGCATGCTTTTTGTTGCTCCAGGCTCGTCCCTGCCCTTGACCCCCTCCTGCACATATATTTGTTTATCTTGGTTTCCATCTTTGAGGTTAGTAGCATTCTTTGACTGGTGTTCCTTGTCATATTCATGCTTAAGACTGAGGCACTGAAAATCTGATCTCAAGAGCTTGTCTACCAGTAGACTTTGCTTTAAGGCAATTTTGTAGGGAACTGGCCATTCTGCTGTTGAGCCCTAAAATGCCAACATGGAGGTCTTTTTCATTTTAGAGTTTTTCAACTTCTTCAGAAAAGGTACTTCAAATCTCCAGCTTAGAGGGGAGGTACTTGGCAGCTGGTATTTTGCATAAATAGTGTAAAGGGTTACCATTTCCAGATTGTTGTTGTTTAGTTGCTCAGTCGTGTCTGACTCATTGTGACCCCATGGACTGTAGCCCACCAGGTAAATCTGTCCATGGAATTTTCCGGGCAAGAATACTGGAGTGGGTTGCTATTTCCTCCTCCAGGGGATTTTCCCCACCCAGGGATCAAACCAGTGTCTCCTGCATTGGCAGGTGGATTCTTTACCACTGAGCCACCTGGGAAACTCTCATTTCCAGACAGAGATGTAAAATTAGCCCTTTTGTTTTTAGCCCTATATGTCACTCTTGCTACGTCCATCACCTCTAAATCTCCCCCACACACCCTTCAGAGGTGCTGCAAGGTGAGACAGTTGCCTCTGAATGTGGCTTCCAGTGGGCACTTGAAGCTTTGCCCTCCTTCTTCTCTGCCTTCCCCCCAGAATTCTGTAGCTCTCTAGACCACCCATCTGATCTCATCCGTCCTCTTTGTCCTTGTGGATTTCTGTATATTAAAATTTTCTTTCCCACGTTTCTTAAGGGGATCTCAAGAGGGAGAAAAAATAAAAGCTTCGGTTCAATGCATCATCACTGACTTTTAATCACTCTCCCATTTCGTATGTAGAAATGAACAGGAGGTGAGAATGAACACATGTTGAGTGCTGAGCCACACTGGACAACCTCCAAATCTGGAGTTGATGGGGAAAGAGCCTTAGGCTGCGGAAATCCTCTAACTTACCAAGGCAGGGATCATTTCATTTGAAGCTGTATCTCTTCCCATTTGCCTACATTTTTATTTGACCACTTTGAACCCAGAATTTCCTAGCGGTGTACCTTTTCTCAAACCCTTCAGGATACAGTTAAAATTTGTAAGTGTTGGTACTGGAGTGAGAAGGATATGGAGAGTAGCTATCAGGCGGCAAGGGACCTGAATTCCTTTGCAAACGCAGCCATGCGGAGTGAAGTCTATAAGCTGGAGGGCCTTGCTCTCCCCTGTCTAACTCTGGCACTTTCCACAAAGAGCTCATCAAGTGAGGGGCACTGAGCTTCAAGAGAATTTGTCTCTAGCCAGTATTTACTCACAAACAGCATGCAGCTGAGCCAAGCCTGGCAGACAGTTTGAAGTCTAATTGCCTAGGTCATGGGAACCTTCTCAAGTTAAGTGTCTAATGAAAGTAACAGGACCTGAGTTTGGAGGCAATGAATCCTGCAGGGTTATGTCCCGGGCAAGAATATCACCAAATTTTAATGATGCCAGAGGGAAAAAAAAAAGCCAACTGATATTTGACGTCACAGCAAGAACAAATTGCTTCTCATTAGCAATTATGTGCTCTAGCATTGCCAAACATTGGAACCATGTCCATTTTTTGTGTGTGAGTTGTTTTATCATGATCAAATACACAGTTAACCTTTGATGAATTCAATTGCAAGTTAAATAAGCACTAATCAGCTCGCCAGTGTTTCAGCAGCAATTACGAGTCTCTCTTATGTCTGCTTGTAATGAACGTGGGCTTCTCTAAAGGTCAAGATGTAGACACTGATTCATTATGAATGTGTAGTCACATCTGTAAATTGGTAGATGGAAATGCATCTAAGAGCAGAAAGAAGGTTGACTGTTTAAAAAGAAGTTTAATTAATTGATTGATAACAAGGGCTTAGAGGCTTTAAGTTCAAGACAGTTCAGTTCAGTTCAGTCGCTCAGTCAAGTCCGACTCTTTGCGATCCCATGAATTGCAGCACACCAGGCCTCCCTGTCCATCACCAACTCCAGGAGTTCACTCAGACTCAAGTCCATCAAGTCAGTGATGCCATCCAGCCGTCTCATCCTCTGTCGTCCCCTTCTCCTCCTGCCCCCAATCCCTCCCAGCATCAGAGTCTTTTCCAGTGAGTCAACTCTTCGCATGAGGTGGCCAAAGTACTGGAGTTTCAGCTTTAGCATCGTTCCTTCCAAAGAAATCCCAGAGTTGATCTCCTTCAGAACGGACTGGTTGGATCTCCTTGCAGTCCAAGGGACTCTCAAGAGTCCTCTCCAACACCACAGTTCAAAAGCATCAATTCTTTGGCGCTCAGCCTTCTTCACAGTCCAACTCTCACATCCATACATGACCACAGGAAAAACCATAGCCTTGACTAGACGGACCTTAGTCGGCAAAGTAATGTCTCTGCTTTTGAATATGCTATCGAGGTTGGTCATAACTTTTCTTCCAAGGAGTAAGCGTCTTGTAATTTCATGGCTGCAGTCACCATCTGCAGTGATTTTGGAGCCCAAAAAAATAAAGTCTGACACTGTTTCCACTGTTTTCCCATCTATTTCCCATGAAGTGATGAGACCAGATGCCATGATCTTTGTTTTCTGAATGTTGAGCTTTAAGCCAACTTTTTCACTCTCCTCTTTCACTTTCATCAAGAGGCTTTTTAGTTCCTCTTCACTTTCTGCCATAAGGGTGGTGTCATCTGCATATCTGAGGTTGTTGATATTTCTCCTGGCAATCTTGATTCCAGTTGGCCTGTCATTATTTGTTTGAAAAAATTTTAAAATAGGATATGCATTTATTTAATAAGGATTGCTGGATTATTTTCTATGTCTCAGGTAGGGCAGTAAACTAAGCATGCAGAAATTACTGTACTTCTTGTGCTCTTCTAGTGGGGCGAGAAGAACAATTTTTTTTTAATAAAACACATAGTATGTTAGCTGATGATGATCAATACCATGGGGGAAAGCAACATAGAGTAGGGGAAGGGAAGAGCCCAGAGGTAGATCACAGTTAGAGATGGGGGAGGGTGTCAGGGAAGGCCTCACTGAGGAGCTGGTTGAGCAAAGGTCTGAAGGAGCTGAGGGAGAAAGCCACACTTATATCTGGGAAAGAGTATTCCAGGAAGAGAGACCAGTCAGTACAAAGGCCCTGCAGCAACAGTGTACCTGGGTTGTTTAAACAAGCGGTGAGGCCGGTGTGGCTGGAGTTGAGACAGCAGGACATGAGAGTGGGAAACATGCGAGAAGTCAGAGAAGGTACGGGGAGCAGATCACATGTGCCTTGCAGACCATCCAGGGGAGTTTGTCTTCTCATTAGAGAGAGAGCAAAAGCCTTCAGAGAGATGGTATAGTCTGACTTACCTTAAAAGGATCAAACTGACTACTGCTTTGAAAGTAAACCAAAGGGAGCAAAGGGTGGAAACAAGCAGACCAGCAATAGATGGGATGGTTCTTGGACCAGAGTGGTAGCCGTGGAGATGCTGAGAGTGGTTGGAGTCTGTATAGATTTAAAGGTAGAACCAGTGGGATTTTCTGATGGATTTGGATATGGAGTATGAGAGAAAGGTCAAGAATGATTCTATGACTAATGGTCTGCAGCTGGAAGAATGGAAGTGCCACTTCCCAAGATGAGGAAAGCTGCAGGTGAGTCAGGTTTGGAGGAATGATCAGCATCTAGTTTTCACAGGTCAAGTTTGAGATGCCTGTTAGACATCCAGGTGGCATGTCAAGTAGGCGGTATGTTATAAGTCTGGAATTTGGTGGAGCTGTTTGGATTGATGATTTCTATTTAGGTATCACAGGCAGTATGCAAAGATATATGAGTGGATGAGATCACCAAGGATGTGGATAAAGAGATAGAAGGCCAAAGGTGGAGCCCTGGGGCATTCTGACAACAGGAGATCAGGAAGAAGAGGAAGGACTAGAAAAAGAAACTCAGAAAGAGCAACCAGAGGTGTGGAGAGAAACCAAGGGAGGGTGGTGTCTTGGAAGCCAAAAGAACAAAGTATTATAAGGAAGATCAAGTCATCAACCAAGTCAAATGCTTCTGAGACATGAACTAAGAATTGGCCATTTGATTTAGCAACTATGGAAGTCACTGGTGATCTGGAAAAGAGCAGTTTTGGTGGCATGGTGAAAACCTAACTGGAGTGAGCTTAATAGGCATTGGGGAGAGGATTTCGAATTCTAGCCAAGTTTTTAATGAGAAGATGGCAGAGGAATAGGATGAGGAGACCACTATCTCCCCCACAAATTCATCAAAAGAACATTTCAACATTTCTACAAAACAACTTCTGAATGCTGGCAGAGGACATCAGGCACCCAGAAGAGCAGATCATTGTCTTCAAAAACAGATTTTTAATCTTTGCTTTTTGGTATTTGTTGTCAATTTTGTACATTTAAAAACCCAATCTTCAGTACCCAGTTTTACCTGAGAGTGAGATTACTGGCTTGACTACTCTCTCCTTTGGACTCTCCTTTTTCTCCACCAGGTTGCCTCTGTCTCTTCCCTCCCCCTTCTCTTCTCTACCCAACTCTGTGAATCTCTGTGTGTTCCAGACGGTGGAGAACACTTAGGGAACTGGTTACTGGCTGGATCTGTGTCTCTCCTTTTCATTTCCCTCTTTTATGCTCCTTGCCACCTCTGTCTACCTCCTCCCTCTCCTCTTCCCTGTATAACTCTTTGAACATCTCTGAGCAGTCCAGACTGTGGAGTGCACATAAGGAAGTGATTACTGGCTAGCTTCTCTCTCCTCTTTTGATCCCACCTCATCTTATTCCAGTCACCTCTAACTACCCGCTCCCTCTTCTCTTCTCCATGTAACTCAGTGAACCTTTCTGAGTGTCCCTCAGTGTGGAGAAACTTTTCATCTTTAACCTAGATGTTTTATCATTGGTGCTGTATAGATGGAGAAGTATTGAGGCTACTGTAAAAATAAAACTGAAAACCAGAAGCAGGAGGCTTAAGTCCAAATCCTGAGAACATCAGAGAACTCC
>SJXO01006423.1:0-14050 GCA_006408615.1 Connochaetes taurinus
TGGGCGCCGTCCCTCTCCGCGCGGGCGGCCCCGAGCGCAGGGGAGGCGCGCTGCTCCCGCGGCCACGTCGCCAGGCCTCCCCGCGCGCGGCCGCGCCTCCCGCCGCTGGAAGGGGAGCCCGGGCCGCCCGGGGCGCTCCGCGGGCCTGCGCGCCGCGCCCCTCTCTGCTGCGGAGGAGGCGGCCAGCGGTGAGCGGGAAGGGCGGTTTCCTCCTCCCCTGAGACCTCAGCCATTCTTGGTGGTTTCCGACCCAGTTGAGCAGTGAGGGTCCGCCAAAAAGTCCTCTGATGTTACGAGAATTGGAGGTTTGTTTCACTTCTTTGGAAGTAACGTTATGAGCTGAGGCGCTTTCATGTAGGGTAGACTTGAATCCAAGGCGAATTTTAGGTGGGTGGGGGCAGGAAGTTTTGGAAGAGTTGCACTAATGGAAAAGAGTCCTGGTACTGATTATTTTTACACCCAGCCATTCTCATAATTTATTTATGCAGTGTGGAAACTAATGGAGTTGGCTCCCTCCTGCTTTCTTAACCATAAATTGGTGTCGCAGTTTCAGGCAACAGGAAATAGTGCTTATTTTAAGGTGAATGATGCTCATGTTAGGCTTGATGTAAAACTTCATGGGGAAATGGCCAGCCAGTGACTTTCAAAAGGGTCGTTTTCTCTTAGCGGAGGAAAGGACTTGGAGTGTGATCCCTGTTCCCAGTCATGAGACATTTGGCATGGAGTATATGACACAGGCAGACAGGTTGGAAAGCTGGAGTGCCCAGGGTCAGGAGGAACCTAACCTAGTGGCTGCTACCTGTGAGGACAGATAGCAGTTGTAGTAAGAATCTCACAGTCAGGGACTTTGGGAATTTAAAATTCTATCAGCACATGGTGGATGTGTGCCCAGTAGTGTTTGGAAGAATCAGAATAAGTAGTGTGGTGTAGTTTTTTGCCAGAAGCAGAAACGAGGAGTGAAGTGTCGAAAACAGGAACTTAGAAACCCAGGTGTGAAAAGCCAAGAACAGAGGTGCACTTCTTGGAAAGGCAGGACTTTCAAGTGGCATCTTGTGTCTAATGTTACCCCAAATTAAATTATTACAGAAAGTAACCAAAAACAGTGAGTAGGGACAGTACCCAGACAGCAGACATAATCAGGGTCGAGAAGTCACAGGAATTGGGGGTGTTGACATTCATAGATAGTTGGTTATGGAGCAGTTCGCTGACATCAAACTTGCTTGTGAAAGTTGTGAAATGCATGCTATTTTAACAATAAATTAAAAGGTATGTTTCTTACCATATTGAAGGACATGACAAATTATTTTTTTTTACCAGAAGAAAAGGGTGATTAGCCAAAGATTCCTTTCTTGGATTTTCCTGTGTGACTTAAACTGATGAACCTTGGTGTTCATCTCGTTCAGTATGGAATTTCTATTTTTCACACAGCTTTTCACTTGTTCATCTTGTATTTGCACTCACATTATGGGTATATACACTTAAACATGCCTGTATTGCTTAGAAAACTGCTGTGAGAATTCACGCAAAACTTGATTGTGATCATATCCGAGAAAAGCCTAGGAGTCTGAGGTTTGAGGAAGATGTTTTAATACCTTTTTAATTGTAATACCCATGTGTTGTTTTCCTAATAAAACCAGTGAATTACACTGCCTAGAAGTGGACCTGCTGTTCTGTTACAGCTAGGGAATAAATCAGCACTAGAAATCGTTCATAGATAAGAAGAGTGAAGATTTCTGTATTAGTAGTTCTTTGATTTTTACTGTACAAACTTAGGTTCTTCAGGTTGGTATTCTGCTTTGAGCAAGATGTGTTTGTGCAGATTTCGTAGTGGGCCATTGACAGCTGTGATTCACAACAGGGTAGAAGCAGAGGAAAACATGAAGTAATGTGGTGCTCACTTCCTAGCTTCACTTTTGAATATGTTTACTCACAATTTTTCTTTTTTTTCTTTAGTAAAGTAAAAATTTATGTTGTCTGTAAAATGAGATGATAAACAAATACAAATACTTTGAGGAAAATATATATACTATTTCAAATCAAGGCTATTAGGATATGAAAAACAGCTCTCCTTTAACGTGACAATTCTGTAAGACTTTGATCTTACAGCGGTAATGAACCACAGTGCTATTCATTTCTTTACTCTTTTTTTCCATCAACAGGGAAATCACCTGGTAAGTCTGAGTTGACAGATTGAGGACTGGCCTTTTTGTTGTCCCTGTGGTCGTCCTTTGTTAATTGAGCCCTGTAAAATTAGACTGTGGGTGAAGAAAATTCTGAAGAGTTTTTAATAGAGATGTGTAAAGATGGTTTTCAACTACGATTTTTATTTGAAAAATTAGAACTTGGTGTGAAGTCTACCCTTTTTCTGTTTACACTGCTGCCAATTAGTGTTGATTGTATGGCTGCAAATAAGTAGAAACCCAAACCTGCCATAAATGACAGTTGGTCTTCTCTTCTTCTTACACCTTGATGATCGAGATTAAAGCATAGTCAGCTTATGTGTTCTGCCGTTTTTACTGTTATGCACTAGCTTTTCTTTAGAGAGAGCTTTCTTCCTGTGGTTCTTCTGGGAAGTGCAGGAGAATTATAAGTCTAGCCAAAATTTATTATGTGTAGACTAAAACCCAATTGAGCAAAAGAGAAGAATACACTTTGGTCTTATTTAAAGGAAGGGCAAATACTTTTATTCTCAGTGTTAATCGTTGATTTATACTATTAAAAAATTTTGTGCAGACTCATCAACAGACTTGTAACTACATCAGGTCCCAGAGTTCAGCTATTTTAAACTGCAGGTGCAGCTTTAGGTCCTAGACCAATTAAGTGCTTGGAGAAACTGTTAGAACCTCCTCAAAGCTATGAAAGAGGGATGGATACTCCTTGGGTTTCTTTTACGCACCCGCTACTGCTGCAGTCACCGCAGCTCGCTGTTAGCGCTGAGAGCTTCATGAAGTTAGAGCAGAGGCCCCACGGTTGCCGGACATGAAGCAGTAAATGCCTGTTTTTTAGTTCAAGCTGAAAAGTGGATTTAAATTCAGGATCTATACATGCATCTGGTTTTTCTGCTTTAGGTGACTATTAGCCTCACTTTATATTTCAAGATTGGAGAATGTAGAGCTAGGACTAAACCGTAAATAATTAAACAGATATAGAAATTTTAAATATATGTAATTATATTAAACTAGATTTAGTTAAGATATGTTGTGTTAAATTATATTAAATATGTGTGTAAAATATAGATCTTGGTCCTGTGAAGAAACAATTAGGAACAACTGACTAGTCACTTAGTGTTCTCCTTAGGCCTGGTGAACCTCTTACTATATTCTTTGTGAGTTTTCATGATTTCTACATTGGTTGTGATATTTAACCTTAAATGATATCACAGATGTTGAAAGTAGATTAAAAACAACCGAATTGTAGACATTAAATGAGTGAGTTTTGCGGTATGTGAATTACTTGTCAATAGTGCTATTGAAAAATATTATAGACGTTACATTTCTTTTTAAAATAAGTGAAACAGGTGATTAATTATAGTACAGAGTAAGCCATGCAAACCACCTTGCTTATGGAATTCCAGCCAAAGCTGTTATAACTTTTTAAAATTATTGTTTCAATGTAAATTTGGAATAATTTATAAAGAATGCTTAATGAATGAGGAGGGCTTATGAATGAAAAAAGTAACTCCATTAAATATTTTTACCTTAAACCTAGTGTTACTTTCTATTTCCCTATGGCTCAGTGGTAAAGAATCCGCCTGGTAAAGAATCCAGGGATGTAGGTTTGATCCCTGGTTCTTGAAGCTCCCTTGGAGAAGGAAGTGGCAACCCACTCCAGTATTCTTGCCCATGGACAGAGAATCTGACACAACTTAGTGACTACACAGCAACAGATGTTACTTTAAGCATTGCTGCTAAACGAACAAATAGAGATTTTGCTTCAAAGGTATACATAGCCTAAATGTGTGTGCCTGTAGGAGGTTGTGTGTGAGCTATTCTAAACTCTTAACTTTAATTCTAGGTAATGATACGTAATTACAGTGTGTGCTTGAGAAATATAGCTGATACATTGGTTTGTTTTTTATAAGATATACTCTATCACAGGCTTCCCTGGTGGCTCAGACTGTAAAGAATTTGTCTGCAGTGCAGGAAACCCAGGTTTGATCCCTGGGTTGGGAAGATTCCCTGGGGAAGGAAATAGCAACCCATTCCAGTATTCTTGCCCGGGGAAGTCCCATGGACGGAGGAGCTTGGCGGGGTACAGCCCATGGGATCGCAAAGAGTCAGACATGTCTGAGCAACTAACACTTAGGCTATCATAGCATGATTTTATTTCTTTAAGCCCCACTATTTTTAAAATTTTTAATTAATGTATTTGTTTCTTTGGGCCACCAGCATGTGTCATGCAGTATCTCGGCTTCTCTACCAGGGCTAGAGCCTGTGCTCCCTGCAGTGGAAGCGAGAAGCTTATACAGATACAGTTCTCCCTATTTGTTCGATTTGTTGTGTGGCTGTGTGGGGCCTTCACTGCCGCGTGGGCGTTCTCCTGTGACTGCTCTCTAGTCGCAGGGCTCTGCCGTCTCACGTGCTGCCGCCTCCTGCTGAGCGTGCGTTGTAGGGCACTTGGCTTTGGGAGTTGGCGGCGAGAGGGCTCAGTAGCTGTGGTTCGCGGGCTCTAGGGCACAGGCTCACTAGTTGGGGTACAGGGCTTAGTTGCTCCACAGCATGTGGGATCCTCCTGGACAGTGGATCTAACCCCTGTGTCCTGCGTTGGCAGGTGGATTCTTTACTACTGAGCCCCCAGGGAAGTCCTGGAAATGTGGAGTCTTAACCCTTGGACCACCAGGGAGTTCCGTACTATTTGTAGACTCTTGGATTTTGTTATGTTTTGTTAAGTCATTCTCTGTTTTGGTTTCCATGCCAACACTGTGTCAGATTAGTTTTCCTTCTTCATTTAAAGCTCTAAGGACCCACCATCTCCAGTCGTGTTAGAGGTCACCTTCCCTTCCTGTGTGTGCTTATTCCAGGTAGCTACGTGGTGGGGTGTGGTGTGAAGAGTGCCCTGGTGGTCAGAAAGTGCTTGGTGGGGGGTGTGTATAGACACCCTAAAGGACACTGAAGGATAAGTGGGAACAGCAAAACCGGGCATGTCTCAGGGTGGAGATGTCAAGCGTCAGAGCCCAGTAGGACAGCACAGTGGACCCCTGGGCTCTTCCTTGGTGGCGGCTGGGGGGGAGTTGTAAGTAAGGTGGGAGTTGTCAGCTGGGCCCAGGGGTGAGGAGCGGAGGTGCTCAGACTGGGGCCTGGACCCCCTGTCAGGGCAGCACTCCCATGTCTCTGGGAGGCTGGGCAGTGTATTCAGAGCCAGGCTTGTGAGGTCGGAACATGGGAGCCCTGCGCCGTCTGGAGATCTCCTGCCCTGGCTGCAGAGCACTTAGCGCGGCACTGCTCAGCGCCTGGAGGGCGCTGCTGGAGGTGCCCGTCCACCTTCCCTCAAACACTCTGCTCTGTTTTACTCTTAAGGATCTTATTGTGCTGTAAACACTGAGTCACCTTGTGTTCTTTTGGAACTGGGTGGGGCATAGTTCTTGTATAAATAGTGTCTGTAGTTGTCTTGCATGGCATTTTTTCCATTTAACGTGTTTAATTCACAAGTTTTCTCATGGTCTTTCTCCCTGTCAGTGGTTTTGCTTCATTTTTTTCCCTGCTTAACTGTTTTTTAAAAAAGTCTTATAAGTTTTTTTTGAAAGGAAACTATCTATTTTGGTGAATTTTTCCTAGAGTAAATGATATTTTAAGTAACAAGCCTAGCTTAAGTGCAGGAATCAAAAATGAGCTTTTATTGATTCATCTGTTCACTGAGCCAGTATTTATTAAACCTTTGCTATGTTCCATGTACTGTGCTAGGTAATAAGTAAGACAAGGCCTTAAACTTTATAGCTAATAATAACACAAATCTAGGAATAATCCTAATTTTAGTTATAGTGTGCACTAGCAGTTTTTTCTTTTTTAAAAAATAAAAATAATACTCATTTTTCTTAAATCAAAAAAAGTGTATTAAAACATTCATATGGAAAAAGAAAGGCAAACCTTTATTAGATCTTTCTGTTGGTAAAATGATATGTTCATTTTTTTAAAAGAGTCTGCCTTTTAGAGCATTTTGTGCATTTGTTTAAGTAATAGCTCATCTCTTTAAAGGAGAAGGCAATGGCAACCCACTCCAGTACTCTTGCCTGGAAAATCCCATGGACAGAGGAGCCTGGTAGGCTATAGTCCATGGGGTCCCGAAGAGTTGGACACGACTAAGCAACTTCACTTTCACTTTTCACTTTCATGCATTGGAGAAGGAAATGGCAACCCACTCCATTGTTCTTGCCTAGAGAATCCCAGGGATGGGGGAGCCTCGTGAGCTGCCGTCTATGGGGTCGCACAGAGTTGGAGACGACTGATGCGACTTAGCAGCAGCAGCATCTCTTTAAAGCAGTGTATTGTAAAAGGTTTTATTGATAAGGATTAAACCCTTTCTTCTAGGGTTTGTAGATGTAGCTAGCTGTGCATATAACTTCAATTTTATGTTGTCATGTCTTTGCCTATTTTGGGAAAGGCAGTCTTGTGATTAGTCATAGTGGATGCCTCTGAGACCTGTAGTTCAATATCTGTGTCTATTAAACGGATTACAGCAGGATGTGCAGAGGAAAACATCAGAGTGATGGCACTGTCAGCAGCAGTGACTTTGTTTTTTAAAGAACGTCGTCATCGTACCTGGTGACTATCCTTGAGAATTAGTGATAGCTGCACAAATGGCAGATGTGGAAATACTAAGATGAAAGTGTTTATTATTCTTTCTTTCTTATTATTTCCGAAAATGTCATTGAAGTTGAGCTTGAAGTTCTTTTCTTTGTCCAGTTGATTAGTGAATTTTATATGCAGTCTCGTATTTCTTTTATTATGGCTGTGTGCTCAGGGGCTCAGTCGTGTCTGACTCTTGGCAACCCCGTGGACTGACTGCAGCCTGCCAGGCTCCTCTGTCCATGGACTTCCCAGGCAAGAATACTGAAGTGGGTTGCCCTCTCCTCCTCCAGGGGATCTTCCTGACCCAGGGATAAACCTGTGTCTCTTGCATCCCTTGCGTTGGCAGGCAGATTCTTTACCACTAAGCCATCAGGGAAACCCTTTATATTAGGGCTAGACAAGTTTTAAAACCATGCTTTTCCGGTATGAGAACATATACTCATTGTAGAACATTTCAAGCTTTGGAGAAGAATAAAAGGAAAAACGTTACCTACCGTCCTACTAACCAGTGATAGCCATTATTAATGTTTTGGTGATTTTCTGAATCTTTAGTATTGACATGATTGGAGGTACATGGATGTGTGTGTGTGTGTTGTATTTGCCTTCATTAAGCATTATGGTGTGAACATTATGTCATTCTTCAGAAACATGACTGGTTTTTGCAATAATGTCTTGTTTATGGGAGTGCCATGGTTTATTTAAATTGTCTCATGTACAGATTCCAAAAATAAGATTGTTAGTTACTGAAGGTTAAGAAGAGATAAAACTAGAGTCTGAGATATTTAATTTTTTACCTTTTCAAGTTACGAAAGATGGTTTGCGTGAGCCATTCATGTAATCTGTCCAGGATATATGAACTATTTTTGAACTCCTAAGAGTAGCATAGTAATTTTATAAGCAGAAGTCTAGCTTTAGAGGGCAGTGTTTGTTTTTGAATAGTGTGATGTTAAAATAAGCACAGTAGATTTATCCAGATCTCCTCTTATGTAAATAACCTTTAGAAGAAGAGAGTGCTCCCACGCAGTTACTCTTCAAAGGGCTTTTCTTCCTCTGTGCTGTGTTGGCAAGTGAGAGTTGGGTAAGCCAAGTCATTGCTTTTTGTAGCATGGTAGCAGCATAGGGATGGTTGTTTTGAAATGGCTGAGAGGGCTCACTGCATTGTCCTTGATCTTGTCTGAAAATAGCCAGCTGTGTGACAGGCGTCGTCAGTGTCACCTGGCAGTCCTTGGGCACTGAGTGTTGTGGGTCACCCTCAGGGACCTGTGTCACACGTGGCGGTGTTGCCGCTCGGGCACACACTCTAGAAGCAGGCTCGGTCTGACCCATGTGGGTTCCTGTCTGAGGCCCACCCACTCCCAGCTCTGTGCTCTCTGACAGGTCAGCACCCCTTTGAGAACCTTAGTTCCGACATCATTAGGTGGGCACTGACAGGAGCCTCGGCTTGTCTGTTGTGCTCTTGAGGCTGGAATAAGGAAGGCCCAGGGCGGGCAGGGTAGCTGGAGGTCCCCTAGGGTTAGGAATCCCACGCTGATGCCTCCTTTGAACTGTCTGGCTGTTAACCTCCAGCTTCCTGCTGCCTGAGGCGTGTCTCTCACCTTGCCACCCCGTCCCCTACTTCAGCTGGACCAGGCAAATGACAGAGCTTCGCTTTGTTTCTGTTTCACTGGGGTTGTTTGTGTTGTTGCTAAGAGTTTATCTACCATAATGCTTTGTTATGAGTGGCACTTGAAAATATTCCTTGTATTTTCCTTCTCTTTTTTCTCTGAACGCCCTAAAGTAATATCCAGGAGCCTGTGCTATCTCCCCTCACCCTCGCTGCTGCTCCCCTAAAACAGACTCTGTCCTGCTGCCGTTCAGCCCCTCAGTCGTGTCCAGCTCTTTGCGACCCCATGAACGCTGCAGAATGCCAGGCCTCCCTGTCCTTCCCCGCCTCCTGGAGCTTGCTCAGACTCAGTCCACGGAGCCGCCTTGCCCTCTGTCCCCGTCTCCTGCCTGAGGCTGTGGTTGCTCTGGCTCTGCTGCAGCAGCCGCCCTGGCACAGCAGCTGGCCGCAGCTCATCCCATTCCGAGACTGCCAGGCAAAGCCTCTACGTTCATGCGCTCGTTTCCTTCCCCTCGTGAGTGAGTGTTGGTTGGGGACTGAAGCAGGGGTTTGAAACTGCATATCAATAACCTCAGATGCGTAGATGACACCACCCTAATGGCAGAAAGTGAAGAGGAACTTGGTGAAGATGAAAGAGGAGAGTGGTATAACTGGCTTAAAACTCAGCATTCAGAAAACGAAGATCATGGCATCTGGTCCCGTCAGTTAGTGGCAGATAGATGGGGGGAAAACGAAAACAGTGACAGACTTTATTTTCTTGTGTTCCAAAATCACTGTGGACAGTGACTGCAGCCATGAAATTAAAAGACACTGCTTGGAAGAAAAGCTATGACAAACCTAGACAGTGTATTGAAAAGCAAAGAGATGTCTTTGAGACCTTTGCTGACGAAGGCCCATCTAGTCAAAGCTGTGGTTTTTCCAGTGGTCATGTCTGGAAGTGAGAGTCTACCGTAAAGAAGGCTGAGTGCTGAAGAATGGATGCTTTCAAACTGTGGTGTGGAGAAGACTCTTGAGAGGCCCTTGGACTGCAAGGTGATCCAACCAGCCCATCCTAAAGGAGATCAGTCCTGGGTGTTCATTGGAAGGACTGATGCTGAAGCTGAAACTTCAGTACTTTGACTACCTGATGCAAAGAGCCAACTCATTGGAAAAGAGCCTGCTGCTGGGAAGGATTGAAGGCAAAAGGAGAAGGGGATGACAGAGGATGAGATGGTTGAATGGCTTCACTGAGTCAGTGAATGAGTTTGAGCAAGCTCCAGGAGATGGTGAAAGACAGGGAAGCCTGGCGTGTTGCAGTCCATGGGGTAGCAAAGAGTCGGACACGACTGAGCTGAACAACAACAATAAAATTTTGGGTCAACTATAATAGTTTAATTTAACCTATATTAGATGTAGAGTTGTTTCCTTCTGTTTCCATCTGGTGGGTTATGTTTTGGGTTTCTTAGAGTACGGTGGGTCTGCAGAAGATAAATCCAGTGACGAGGAAAGACAACATCCTCCAGCTTGCTTTGTGCCATAAATTCTACCCTGGCGTGCGTGTGAGATACTGGGTTTTGAGTCTGCCACTCATATTCTGAGATACCAGCATCAGATGAAAAGTTACTTATCTGGGCGATGCTCTTCTTGTTTTCTCACAGAACTGCTTCATATCAATTATTCAGTTAAGTGTGCTTAGTCTTGTAATTGTGGATCAAGAGTTTGAAGACAGGGACTTTTTATGTCTGCTGTAGCACCTAACAGTTTGCAAGGAGTTGGCACAGAAAACCTAGTGAGTGGTTGAAACAGTGAACTACTAATTGCTTGTTTTACGAGGACTCTCTACACTCAATTATAAATTGTCGTATAATGCCTGTGTTGCCAATATACATATTTGAGATGAGCTGCCTACTGAGATCATTTATTTCATTTGTGCTATAAACATTTGCATGCATGGCAAGTAAACATGTAAGAACTATTAATGCTAAATTAATGTGAGTACCAGATTTTTAAAACCAAAAAGCCAAATACAATCTGTAACAAAAGTGAAAATAATTTTTAATTATGTTTTTTCATATAGATAGATTTTAAAAAACTATTCAGAGCTGTTAGAAAGTGTTGATTTTACTTAATAGCTTGAATCTGATTGTGGTTTTACACTGGGGAAATGAAAGCATGAACACTGCTGTGTGTGTGAGGGATAGTCTTAGCGGGACTTACCTGAGGGCTGTTTCATCATGGATGGGCAGGAGGGGAACGGAGCAGCCCCCTTGGCTTGCTCCCGGGACTGGGGCCACCGGAGGAAAGCTCTGCAAACTGGTGGTTTAAACCAGCACAGGTTTATCATTTACAGTTCTGGGGACCAGAAGTCTGGAAGCAGTTCCTGAGGGCTGAAACCAGGGGATCGACAGGCCCTTCCCAGCTTCTGGAGCTGTGTTCCTGGGTGCGTGGCTCCGCACCCTCACCGCCGGCAGCTGCTCAGTCCTCACATCCTTTCTGTTTTCTGTCTGTGTCTGTTCCGCCTCTGCGCCCACCTGAGAGGACGTGTGTGATTGCATCACAGCCCACACAAGATGCAGGACAGCTCCTCAACTCAAGAGCCTTAACTTATCACATCTGCTAAGTCCTTTTTTTTTGTCTCGTAAGGAAACACGAGTCCTAAGGAATGAAACGTGGCCATCTCCTGCAGGGCCACCCACACCCCTGCGTCTTGGATACCCAGGAGGAGGGTAGCTGAGTGCAGTGGCGATGGCTCAGCTTTGTCTCATCTGCTCTGAAAGGCCTTTCCCTACACTGGACCTCTGGGCTCAGATTCATGTTGTGTCTTGAGTTCAGTACTGTGACTGTTCCCTTCATTGCCGTTCTCCTGGTGCCTGAGAATTACGTGTGTCCTTGTGGGCGCAGGCGGCAGAGGGGAGCTGAGCCCTTGGATGCAGCGCGGCCCAGCTGGGCCACGGTGTTTGCGTCAGGAGCTGAGGAAAGGAGCAGGGCCTCTCGCTGCTGGTGTTCGGGCCAGATCTGAACGACGCCAGGAAAACACCGAAGCATCTAAAGCGATGGCATGTCCCAGTTTGAAAACTGGACGTGTAGCAAGATAAATCTGGCAGAGTGGGGACCGGCTCCAGGCCGGAGGAAGGGGGCAGCGCCTGGCCCTGACGGCTCGCTGGAGGGAGGGCCACCAGGCTGGGCTGGCGGAGGGAAGGCGGCTCTGCTCCAGCTGCGCCCCTGGGGGAGCACGCGTGATGGCCTTCGCCAGTAACCATTCAGTAGGAACGGGAGTTTGGAGGCCTAGGGATAAGGCTGGGAGATGGTTATCTTGTCTTTTAAATGTTGAGTTTAAGAACCCTAAAGGAGTTTTTAGAGGAGCTGTCCAACAGCAGCCAGTGGCTTGTAGGGGAGGCCTAGGAGCGCAGCCGGATACCTCAGTTCGCAGGCAATGCGTGCTTGAGATCATGCTTGAAGTAGAGAAATGGAGGAGATGAGTGTAGCCAGTGTAAAAAGACCAAAGGACCCAGGACAGGCCTTTGCTCCCCGGAGGAAATCCGGAGGTGGAGAGTGAGGAAAGGGAGTTCCCTGGCCATCCAGTTGTTATGAGTCCACGCTTTCACTGCCGTGGCCCAGGCGCAGACCCTGGTCGGGGAACTAAGATAGCAGAAGGCACACAGCACGGCCGAAAAAAAAGAGGGACACGGAGCATCCACTGGAGCTCACCGTGCGCAGCTTCTCTCCCAAGCACTCTGCGTAGAGGAAGCCGGGTGCGGCCACAGCGCACCTGCTGCCACATCCTAGGGATGGGGGACAGGCCACACCGACACTTATTCTGGGTCTGCAACAGACTGAACTGGGAAGTCTGTGAGTTCTCTGCCCTCTCTTGATGGTGGTGAGGAAGAAGTTGGGGATTAGACATCACTTCCTCTAGTCATTTACTAATGTGGGCAAGAATCCCTTAGAAGAAATGGAGTAGCCTTCATAGTCAACAAGAGTCCAAAATGCAGTACTTGGGTGCAGTCTCAAAAACAACAGGATGAGCATGGTTCATTTCCAAGACAAACCACTCAGCATCACAGTGATCCAAGCCTGTGCCCCAACCACCAATGCCAAAGAAGCTGAAGTTGATCAGTTCTAAGACCTTCTAGAACTAACAACAAAGAAAGATGTCCTTTTTATCATATGGGATTGGAATAATGGAGTAGCCTTCATAGTCAACAAGAGTCCAAAATGCAGTACTTGGGTGCAGTCTCAAAAACAACAGGATGAGCATGGTTCATTTCCAAGACAAACCACTCAGCATCACAGTGATCCAAGCCTGTGCCCCAACCACCAATGCCAAAGAAGCTGAAGTTGATCAGTTCTAAGACCTTCTAGAACTAACAACAAAGAAAGATGTCCTTTTTATCATATGGGATTGGAATGCAAAGTAGGAAGTCAAGAGATACCTGGAATAACAGGTTAAGTTTTGCCTTGGAGTACAAAATGAAGCAGGGCAAAGGCTAACAAAGTTTTGTCAAGAGAACACACTGGTCATAGCAAACACCCGTTTTCCAACAACACAAGATACGACTTGACACATGGACATCACCAGATGGTCAAAACCGAAATCAGACTGTATTCTTTGCAGCCGAAGATGGAGAAGCTCTAATGCCGTCAGCAAAAGCAAGACCTGGAACTGACTGTGGCTCAGATCATGAACTCCTTATTGGAAAATTCAGGCTAAGATTGAAGACAGTAGGGAAAGCCACTAGATCTAAATCAAATCCCTTGGAGTGGTTGGTGACGGTAGAGGTGACAAATAGATTCAAGGGATTAGATCTGGTAGACAGAGTGCCTGAAGAACCCTGGACAGAGGTTTATAACATTGTATAGGAGTCAGTGACCAAAACCATCCTGTCATGGAGTCCAAGCTCACTTTGCTCAGTGTACAACAGACCAATGGATCTAAGAGACAAGGGGTTGAGGCAAGAGAGAGACTTCATTCAGGGAGCCTGCTGATGAAGAAGATGCCTCAAAACAACCATCTCATCGGGTCTGGATGCCAGCTTCTGTTACAGATCAGAGATGGGGGAAGGTCAGTCAGTTCAGTCGCTCAGTCGTGTCCGACTCTTTGCGGCCCCATGAATTGCAGCACGCCAGGCCTCCCAGTCGTTCACCAACTCCCGGAGTTCACTCAGACTCATGTCCATTGAGTTGGTGATGCCATCCAGCCATCTCATCCTCTGTGGTCCCTTCTCCTCCTGCCCCTAATCCCTCCCAGCATCAGGGTCTTTTCCAATGAGTCAACTCTAAGCATCAGGTGGCCAAAGTATTGGAGTTTCAGCCTCAGCATCAGTCCTTCCAATGAACACCCAGGACTGATCTCCTTTAGGATGGACTGGTTGGATCTCCTTGAAGTCCAAGGGACTCTCCAGAGTCTTCTCCAACACCACAGTTCAAAAGCATCAATTCTTTAGTGCTCAGCTGTCTTAACAGTCCAACTCTAACATCCACACATGACCACTGGAAAAACCATAGCCTTGACTAGATGGACCTTTGTTGGCAAAGTAATATCTCTGCTTTTCAATATGCTATCTAGGTTGGTCATAACTTTTCTTCCAAGGAGTAAGCATCTTTTAATTTCATGGCTGCACTCATCCTCTGCAGTGATTTTGGAGCCCCAAAAAATAAACTCTGACACTGTTTCCACTGTTTC
>SJXO01006423.1:20695-86831 GCA_006408615.1 Connochaetes taurinus
GAGCGCCCTCTGGCTCCGGGGCCCGGCTCACTGCTTATGCAACATCAGTCTCCTGAGGTGTGTGTTAAGCAGCAGGACAGACTTGGAGCATTTTTAGTCTCTATAATTGTGACAAGACCTCCTTCCATTTACACTCTTTTGTATGGGATCATTTTCTTTCTACCTGAAAAGCTCACATTAAAACTTCTTTTAATGCAAGTTGGACAGCAACAGGTTTTCTCTACTCACTTGGTTTACAGAAAAGTCAAGCGGGTACAGTTCCCATATCCCCCCTGCAGGCAGTTTCTTGAGTTAGCATCTTGTATTAGTGTGCTACATTGTTGCAATTATTGAAACAGTGTGATACATTATTAAGTAAAGTCCCTGGTTCACCTTAGGAGGCTCTGTGCTAGTCTTCGCTCCTCCAGATCCCTGAACTTCTTGGCGGCCACTTATCTCTCTACCTTTTCCAGGACCTCAGGGGGTTGGGGTCATACACTGTGCAGTGTTTTCACGCTGGCTTCTGTCTCTCTCAGCAACATGTGTTTAGGCTTGCTTCTTAGTTTTTCCTGGCATGATAGTTCATTCCTTTTATTTTTACTGCAGTCAAGTAACATAAAATTACTCAGGGTCATTTAGTACCTTCACAGTGTTGTGCAACCATCACCTCTGTCTGGTTCCCCGAGTTTTCATCACCTCAAAAGAAAGCCTATACCCCTTAGCAGTCATGCCACATTTCACCCTCCCCGTGGTTGTGCCATCACATATATTCTGTCTTTGTAATTTTACCTCTTCTTAATGTTTCATATAGATGGAATCATACAATATTGAACTTTTGTATCTTTCACTTAGCGTAACATTTTTAAGATGTTGTCCTACAGCATACTTCTTATTTTATGGCTGAATAATGTTCCATTGTACAGGTATGCCCCACTTTGTTTATCCTTTCATCCTTTGAAGAACTTTTTGGGTTGTTTCTGTCTTTTGGCTGTTATGAGTTGTGTTCTGAACATTGATGTTCACATTTTTGTTTGAATACTTGTGTTCCATTTTTGAGGGTATATACCTAGAAGTAGAATTGATGGGTTTAACTTTTGGAGGAGCTGCTAAACTGCTTTCCGGACAGGTGGGAATATTTTAGAGTCTCACCAGCAGTGCAAGAAGGTTCTAATTCCTTCACCTGCCTGCAAACACGTATTATTTTCTGGTTTTGATTGGAAGTCCTCCTAGAGTGTGTGAACTGGAATGTCACTGTGGATAAATCTGCATTCTCCAGTGACTGATGCCACCTTCCCGTGTGCACTTCCTCCCAGCTGCACAAGGTGAGATGGTCTCGTAGCGTGAAACGGCCGTGGGGGGACCGTGTACCCTGGCAGTCAGCAGTCCTGGGAACTGGCCGTGAACATGTGCCGGCTCTGCCACTGCCCCGAGCCATCTTCGTTCCCCTCCTCCGGAGATCTGCACCTCAATCGCTGAAGGCAGGGGGAGCAGACGCTGTAGCCCAGCAGGTTTGAGTTGGCCGAGGGCGGGGACAGGGGAGAGTGCTGTCTGGCCTGGACCCACCTGCGCTCCGGGCTCCGTACAGTGGAGGCTGTAACAGAAGAGGACTTGCCCTGTTGACCGGGCCCATCCAGTCCCTGTCAGAGTCCAGGCTGTGCCTTCTCAGTGCAGGACACCTGCCGAAAGCTCCAGGGTGCTTTTTATAGGCCGGCTTCTTGCCCTCAGTAGCTCAGGAGTTTGGCAGATGCCTGAAGAGAAGCTTAGTTGGCCTCTCCTCCCCACCCCAACACTCCCCCACCCAGGGTCTGGGCCCTCAGAGGGTCGCTCAGCCGACCTGAACTCCAGTTCCCTCTCCCTGGCCTGGTGAGGTTTCTGTCAGCTCATCTGGCTTCTCAGCTGCATTCCCTGGGTTTCTCAGCCCCTGGTGCCACGGCGGTGGGGGAGAGGCACCAGAGTGCTGCCCCGCGTGCCCCGCGTGCCTTCTGCCCTGTGTCCGCGTCCTTCGCGCCGTGAGTGCCCTGGGACCTCAGGCAGGCGTGTGCTCTGGGCTCTTCTGGGTTTCGCATGGTCTCAGCAGGTAGGCTGCTGCAAGGTGCTCTGATCATCCTATCTGGAAGCCAGTGTTAGTTTTAGGGAAAAAGTAGACTTGAACTCTAGTATATTTCCATGTAAACGTTGGAAGAACAGATACTTTCTGTTGGGAGATAGGTTTAGAAGAAAGAGGGCGGAGATTGAGTTTTAGATGTGTAATTTGTTTCAAAATATTTCTCTGGGTAAATATTTTAAATTGAGGTGGGTTTCATGGTTTTGGGGGTTTGTTGTAATTGTTGTTTTCAGGAAAATACTGCCCAAGGTGTGAGGTAAATTTTAAGCAGTGAGGCTTGACTTAAACAGCTGTAGAAAAATTCCAGTCAGGGCTTCACTTACTTTATCTGTGAAATGCCACCTAGCAGGTCTGGTAAACTCTTGGAGATCCCTGTTTAGCTTGACCATTTAGTGGACTTATATATTTATGAGTGGTGAGTACTGTTTCTTGCATTTTATACTTTGTAGCTTCAGGACAAAGACATTCTGAAAACACTGGGAGTATTATAAATAATGGAGAAAAGAGTTTGGAAAAATGGATTTTAGAACTTTTCACTAGAGCCCCTCCTGTGTACGGAGGGGCCGAGAACCTGCCCCTGGAACAGTTTGGCCCGGCACTGCCTCGGGGACCCCAGGACCCGGCCTGGCGCTGGAGCTGCATCGGAGGCCAGCCTCGGCGTGCCCACCTGTGCTCCATGGCCTCTGGCCAGCGCCCTCTTTCTGGAACTCAGATTTTTCGCCTGCCGAGTGAGGAGGAAGCACAGTGGTTCACCTGTCCGGTTCCTGCACGGCCTTAGAGATAAAACAGCAAGCGAGCCAGGAGTCAGGCCTTCAGGGAGGGCAGCAGCGAGCAGGGCAGTGCAGACGCGGGAGAGGCTGCTTTCAGATGGGCAGCGGGCACTACTGCGCTGAGCAGGAAGCGAGAGGCGCTGAGGGGAGGAGCAGCTGGCCGTCAGGAAGGGCCAGCGTTGGTTGTTGTATATACACGGTGGATCGTATGACAACGCAGTTTACTCTCATAGTTTTATGGCCTCAGGAAGTGTTCTGGGTCTGGTGTATAAGCAGGTTTTAACTTCAGGAATCATCTGTGGCCCCAGTGGTGTGACTCTGCTCTTCCTTCACCAGTGAGTGGACCAGGGGTCCTTTAAGGCCAGACCATCACCAGTGTGTCCTCATTTACTGGCTAATCCACTGACAGCTCTGAGTCAAGCTACTGGTTTGCCTTGGGACTCTGCAGTCACTTATTTGGTTTTGCTCTTATTTGGGGAAATATTTGATCTGCATGAGTACACAATACTACGTGATCCACGGTCAATTGGAACTGAGGATTCGGAGCACTGACTGTAAATTATATGTAGATTTTTGGCTGGGCAGAGCGTCAGCTCCTCTAACTCCTAAGCTGTTCAGGAGTCAGCTATATATGGTTCAGTTTTTTATTATATTCACAAGATTGTGTCAGTTCAATTCAGTTCAGTTGCTCAGTCGTGTCTGACTCTTTGCAACCCCATGAATCGCAGCACGCCAGGCCTCCCTGTCCATCACCCGGAGTTCACTCAGACTCACGTTCATCGGGTCAGTAAAGCCATCCAGCCATCTCATCCTCTGTCGTCCCCTTCTCCTCCTGCCCCCAATCCCTCCCAGCATCAGAGTCTTTTCCAATGAGTCAACTCTTCCCATGAGGTGGCCAAAGTACTGGACTTTCAGCTTTAGTATCATTCCTTCCAAAGAAATCCCAGGGCTGATCTCCTTCAGAATGGACTGATTGGATCTCCTTGCAGTCCAAGGGACTCTCAAGAGTCTTCTCCAACACCACAGTTCAAAAGCATCAATTCTTCGGCACCCAGCTTTCTTCACAGTCCAACTCTCACATCCATACATGACCACAGGAAAAACCATAGCCTTGACTAGACGGACCTTTGTTGGCAAAGTAATGTCTCTGCTTTTGAATATGCTATCTAGGTTGTTCATAACTTTTCTTCCAAGGAGTAAGCGTCTTTTAATTTCATGGCTGCAGTCACCATCTGCAGTGATTTTGGAGCCCAGAAAAATAGTCTGACACTGTTTCCACTGTTTCCCCATCTATTTCCCATGAAGTGATGGGACTGGATGCCATGATCTTCGTTTTCTGAACGTTGAGCTTTAAGCCAACTTTTTCACTCTCCTCCTTCACTTTCATCAAGAGGGTTTTTAGTTCCTCTTCACTTTCTGCCATAAGGGTATTGCCATCTGCATATCTGAGGTTATTGATATTTTTCCCAGGAATCTTGATTCCAGCTTGTGTTTCTTCCAGCCCGGCGTTTCTCGTGATGTACTCTGCGTGTAAGTTAAATAAGCAGGGTGACAATATACAGCCTTGACGCACTCCTTTTCATTGTGCGACCATCATCATAGTCTAATTTTAGAATGTTTTTGTCCATAAGCACTGGCACTCACTCTCCACTCCCTCTGCATTTCTTATGCCAGCCTCAGGCAACAGCTAGTCTCCCTTCTGTCTCAAGGCTTCCCTTTTCTGGATGTCCATGCCTGTGGAATCACTGTGCGGTCCTTGTGGCTTGGACAACCCATGTGATAGATGATAGAGGTCGGTAGATAGGTGATAGAAAATGAGAGAGGTGATGTGATTGATAGATACGATGCTGATGGGTTGATAGATAAACGGAGATAAACAGAGATACCCGTCCATTCCCTCTTGTGGTGACGTACTCTAGTTGTATAATATGTAACCAGTGGGGAAGTCAGGGTGATGTGCACACAGGGACTTTCTTTTGTAATATTGCTCTTTTGCAATATCTGTAATTGTTTCAAAAGAAAAAAAAAAATTGAGAGTGATCTTATGATCTAGTTACTGGTTTCTATGTAATTATGCATTTATAGTGAAGAAACTATAAATGGGTTTTTCTAGGAAAAATGGGACCGAGTTTGGGATTTGATCAAGAGATATATAACAATTTTTGTAGTTTTTTCCCCTGAGATTTCTTCTTATTTTTTTTTCCCCCTGAGATTCTTGTATGGAAAACAAAGAATGATGAGGTAAGCTATAGCATTTCTCCCTAGGTTATCACTGTGACACCAAAACTGAAGGGTTTCTTTTCTGTTTTTGTTCTTGGGTATTTCTGTGTTCCATGATCACAGTTAANAATGGGTTTTTCTAGGAAAAATGGGACCGAGTTTGGGATTTGATCAAGAGATATATAACAATTTTTGTAGTTTTTTCCCCTGAGATTTCTTCTTATTTTTTTTTCCCCCTGAGATTCTTGTATGGAAAACAAAGAATGATGAGGTAAGCTATAGCATTTCTCCCTGGGTTATCACTGTGACACCAAAACTGAAGGGTTTCTTTTCTGTTTTTGTTCTTGGGTATTTCTGTGTTCCATGATCACAGTTAATCATAGACAAGCACTGAGAGACGCACTGGAACTTTCGTCTCAAACACCCAATAAAGATAAATGATTATGTTCAGGAAAAAGTCTCAGGGTTTTCAGGTGCTTGATTCGCTATTGTTTCTACATTGCATACAAATAAAGGAATAAAAGGAGAAAACAATAAGATTTTAGGTTCATAAATTTCTCTGACTTCATTCTCATAACTTTTGAGACGTTTGTGTCAGTGTGAGAGAATGAAATTAAGCTTCTAGAAATATATATTTCTTTACTGTAAATCAAAAGATTTATTCATGGCTTTTCTGAATTTGCATTTGAAAAAACAAAACCAAAACAAACACCTCTCCCCCCAAAAAAACTCCCACACGTTTTTCCAGCATAATTTCTCAGAGCTCTAAGATTTCGCTACACTTATTACAATGGTAATTTTCCCCCAGGATAATTGTGTAGATATCTACAGAATTGAAATACTGCCGAAAGTCACTCTATGTTAATGTTTAATTACAGAGTTGTTTTTTCTCCTTAGAAGAGTATTTAAAAATTTAATAAATATTGCATGGTACTAAGCCTATTTCTTGAGAATGAAAATTTTATAGTAAAATTTCAAACATAAGGTGACTTCTGATTCCATGTAGATGTTTGGTGTACCTGTCCGTTCTGTAATCTGTAAATTTAACCCCAGCATCACGACATCATAGTCTCATAGGTTCTTTCTTCCCTTCCTCCTTCCCTCCCTTCTTTCCCTTTTCCTTTCCTTTTCATTTTTATAACAGAACAAAGCTGGGTTGATTCCACTTAGTACAAAGAATGTGTCCAGTTAATTCAGCTCAGTAATTACCTCTCTATCTTCTTATCCATTCCAGTCAAGATGTAAGCTTGTAAATTTGAATGGTAGCTTTCGATTTGAATTTAAAATAAAAAACAACCATATTGTCCTATCTGTTTAGCAAAGGAGATGAGAAGACATGTTTCCTGTTGTTGGTCTCATTTTAATTTGTGAGATATATCTCATGCCAAAACCTCAACTTTAAACCAAGGTTGTCAAGTAATTTCCTTGTGTAAGTTTTTTTTTCTTTTTAGCATTTATGGAAAGAATATGTCCATGACTTTAGAATTTTATTAAAATATGCTTCAAGTGTTTGAAAAATATCACAAACATGCATCTATATGTAAGGCATTAAACCTCTTGGCATTAGTGTTTTGATGAAGGGGGCTGTCTGATTGTTCTCCTGGGTGGAAGTTATGATGCATCCCTGTTGGTGTTTTGTGGGTTTTTTTGGTTTTGCTTGTTTTCTTCTATCCCTGTTTTGACCCAGCCATTGATTCTGAGTCCTGGCTTAAATCCCCTTAATCATTCTATGCATGCAATGAAATTTAAGTCCCCTTCAAAATTAAATGGATAGACAAAAAGTGTGTCTAACACAGCAGATGTATGAGATTATAGGGGCCTCACAGTGACACTCTCTTTAGTGAATTAGAAGTAAGGGTTGGTTTTCACATAGCTTGGGCAGCTTTCCTGATTATGGAAATCGTGCTGGGATAGACCTTGCTTTGTTTTCCTTTTGGCCATGCCATGTGGCACCTGAGATTTCAGCTCCCTGACCAGGGAGTGAACCCACGGCCCCTGCAGTGGAAGCATGGAGTCCTAACCACTGGCCACCGGGGAATTCCCCAAGCCAGGCTTTTTAATTTTTAGTTTACTGTTTCCTGATCTGCAAAAATAGGCAGTGGTAAGTAATCAGGAGTCTACATAAAGCTGACCAAACCAACCAAGAAAGTAGTAATTGTGGATGTTGAAAAATATTAATTGCTGTATTTACTGTGTGACTGTGGATTCATTGCCTACTTTTTTGTGCACTAGACATAGATGAACCGAATTATTTTTTTACCCTCCAAAGGAGTATTTTGGCCTGCTGCTACCATTTGACAGAGGTTCTGAGAGACATTCTTCCCCCACATTTTTAGCCTTGAATACTTTTTTCTTTATAGAAGTAGCTATTAGAAGAAAGTGTCCTGGTATTTAGAAAAAATATCATTAAGATTTCTTGACCCTATTTTTCCAATTTCCATGCACACTGAATCTCTGGAGAAGATGGGAGGCAGCAGATTGGAACTGGGAATTGTGAGGCTTTAAAGACAGAGACGGTTTAATAACCCATGCGAAATGGATAAAGAAGTTTTAATATTAAAAAATTAGAGGCCACACATGTAGCTGATGCCGATTTGTGTTTGAGTCGTTTTCTCCTGACATGCTCCCCAGCCAGTCTTGAGGATGCTCAGGGTCCCCCTCTGCGGCACTGGGAGGAGCTGGCGTGGGCCTGCAGGATGCCGGTGCCGTTTAAACCTTGTTCAGGCCCTCTTATTTGGAAGTTCTCGCCAGTGTCAGTGCTTGTCAGTGTCTCTGATGCTTTTTCCCGTCATAATTACATCACATAAAGAGGTTTTGAGGGACTTCTCTCCAGGTCTCACACAGACGCTCCCAGTGCCCCCAGTTCATCGCAGCAGGCCAGTCACACGTGGTGTTCTGAAAGCACTGGCATACAGACCTGTAGGTGTCTGATTGACCCAGGCTCCAGAGAGGGAGAATGGTTTCTGACCTTCTCTTGGGCTGGTGTCCATCTTTCCCCATCATTGACAACATCTCCCAGATCCTGGTTTCTCCAGGCAGTCCTGGCTTGATTGGCCAGTTTACTGTTTGAAGTTTAATGACATTTCATTTCTAAATCGATCATTTTATCCATCATCTTTTGTATTTTACTTAAAGATGTTAAATCAGTAACGCCTCCGGTGTCGCTTAGGTAGGCCGTCTTTGCTTCGGTTTCCCAGACGCTGCCTGCCTCCTCCTAGACGCTTACATTAAGGAGTGAGTCATCTTCCACCGCAGCTTCAGCGCTGGCGGTGCTCGTGGGGTCTCAGGAGGGTCCCTGCGGCCGCGCTCTGTGGCTGTCCGGGGCTGAACACAGGTGTCTGCACGAGTGCCGACCATCGACACTGTCTCACAGAAGAGAGTCCTCTGTTCAGCTTCAGCTCCAAACGTCATCTCATGCTCAGAAATGGGGGAGATAGGATTTAAGTAGAAGACGTCAGCTGTGTGTGAACTGGTTCCATCCTTTATGCTTCATGGAGGACTTTACAGTCATCGGGGTCTGGACCTCTTCCCTCTAACTCACTCGTTCTCTCGGAACTTTGAACAGATGATCTCTGGAGAGACTGTTTCCTCATCTGTTAGGTGGTACCTGGACTGCTGACAAGGTGGTTGTGAGGATTGAAAAAAGGCATTGTTTGCAGGGCTCTGGCATACAGCCAGTGTTGTGTCTTGGGTTTATTTTTCCTAAGCAACCAGCTTTGATACTATCAACATCACATTAGAATCAAAAATATACCTTTGTTCTTTTTGAAGAAAAGATAAAAGAGATTTCTTAGTGTCAACTCTTAAGTAAAGTCAGAATTCCAGTGCTCCTACAGGGGTTATTTCTGGTTTGTAAAGATACTATGAATAATAAATGTGGAAACATGTTCCATAATTAGACGTGTAGAGATTTGAGTGGATTTTCTTCTTCTTCTTTGGATTTTTTAAAATGATTTAGAACCAAATGACATGTGTTCATTATTCCCCTATGCTTTGGGGACACATTTTCTATTTTCCCTGTACATCTTTACCTATCTCTCTGAGTTTTTTGCTACTTTAAATTGTTTTGTGGAATATAAGCAAATGTCTGTGAGTATGTATTAGTGAGAAGCAGATTTTTTACTTAGTAAACAGAATTAAAATGTGGTAACAGGTTTACTTTCTTCAATTTTGAAATATTCTTTTTCTTTGGCACTTTGAAACAATCTCTTATAAATTAAAAACCACAGAATTATTGAATGTCTTGAGATTCTCTACTAAGAGACGGCTTGATTTTCAAATTCTTCTTATATAAACTTTGGTGATGTAAGCCTGTTCTCTTGCCTTGAAAGCTTACTTGTGCAGATGGTTTCTCTGCCCTCTCCTCTGGTGGTTACAGAATAGGGTTCCTCAAATATTAATCTTATGTAATTTTCCTCATAAAAACCCCCAGGTTGACCCACTGCCAGTAAAACACTCCTCTATGTGTGGCGCAGAAGGCACATCAGGCGGGTCTGGACCTGATTTTCCAGCTTCAGCACCTACCGTTCTTCCCTTCTCTTGGTCCAGCCAGAGTAAATTACATGCTCCATTATTTTTGCTTAGAATGTTCTCTTTCTTTGCATGGCAGACCCCAGCTAATCCCATCAAAGCCATGTTACATGCTATCTTCCTAAATCTCTCATGGACTCTTAGAGGTAGCATCCGACCCTCCCCAGCCCGTACTGTCCTTCTCTCCTGGGCTGGTGATCACACCTGTCCTTGCCAGTGTGAGCCTCCCAAGGACACGACCACACCCAATTCTATGTTATGTCCCTGGCCCTGGGCACAGCGCCAGACCCAACTAACTGAAAAGCGACTTCTTCAACCTGTTTTTCTAAAAGAACTGTCTGTACATTTGCGGTAGATGAAGGAATAGCATCTGGTCCCATCACTTCATGGGAAATAGACGGGGAAACAGTGGAAACAGTGTCAGACTTTATTTTTGGGGGCTCCAAAATCACTGCAGATGGTGACTGCAGCCATGAAATTAAAAGACGCTTACTCCTTGGAAGAAAAGTTATGACCAACCTAGATAGCATATTCAAAAGCAGAGACATTACTTTGCCGACTAAGGTCGGTCTAGTCAAGGCTATGGTTTTTCCAGTAGTCGTGTATGGATGTGAGAATTGGACTGTGAAGACGGCTGAGCGCTGAAGAATTGATGCTTTTGAACTGTGGTGTTGGAGAAGACTCTTGAGGGTCCCTTGGACTGCAAGGAGATGCAACCAGTCCATTCTGAAGGAGATCAGCCCTGGGATTTCTTTGGAAGGAATGATGCTAAAGGTGAAGCTCCAATACTTTGGCCACCTCATGGGAAGAGTTGACTCATTGGAAAAGACTCTGATGCTGGGAGGGATTGGGGGCAGGAGGAGAAGGGGACGACCGAGGATGAGATGGCTGGATGGCATCACGGACTCCATGGACGCGAATCTGAGTGAACTCCGGGAGATGGTGATGGACAGGGAGGCCTGGCGTGCTGCGATTCATGGGCTCGCAAAGAGTCGGACACGACTGAGCAACTGAACTGACTAAGGAATATCGCAGTGATGAAAATGCAGTAACAGAACCAGAATTCACGCCAGGTGAACTGTACTCTTCCTGGTACACGGTGGTGAGTAGGGAAGTTTTCTTACTAGGTGTAGGTGACTTAAGGCCTGGTGTGTTTCGCCTGAGGTGTGTGACAGGATACATAGGAGTTGGTGGTTTGTTAGCAGGAATGGCTTGAGGAATATCAGTGAACTTGAAGAAATCACGTTATGTTAGAGAAGGCAGATATTATATTTTTGAATAGTTTTGCAGGAGTAATTATTGTATTTGATCATTAAGGTGTTTGTTTCAACGTAGTTATACTTTAGCTTTAAAACTTGAGGATTCAGAAAAAATTTTTTTTTCAAATCAGATTTAGAGTAGGTTACTTGTATTATAAGAAAGTCTTGTTTCCAAGTATTCTTGCTGATATAATCAATATGTTCAAAATCAATTTATGAAAACTCTTGTTACACAGTTTGAGTTACTTATTATATAAAATACTACTTTCTGTGTTAGAAAATTCTTGGTTTTAATCTTAAGTTAGACTAATAACTGGAAAAGTAGTTTATTTATAGAAATAGAGGGAAATGTAAAAGCCTCATTCCGCAATAAAGGAAAATGCAAAAGCCTCATTCCACTTCTTGTTACACTAGTTTGATATGTTATTTTTGCAGAGTTTTTCTGTACACTTATAAGCATGTGTAACATATATAAAAGTATATGTTTATATGTACACAGAAACATACCAGTGTTTTTAAGAATATGTGACCTCTATTTAGTATATTTTCATTAATTGGAAAGTTTGGCAATACTTTATTACCAAACATAGTCATTTCTTGAACTGCTTTCATTGAGAGAAGAAGTTCATTGAATGGTATTTGCACAGGTGAGTTTGGCCCACTGTACTGACTCGCTCCTTGGAAAAGAAACTGTGGCAAAGCTAGACGGCATATTGAAAAGCAGAGATGTCACTTTACCGACAAGGGTCCGGCAGTCAGTTATGCTTTTTCCAGTGGTCGCGTATGAATGTGAGAGCTGGACTATACAGAAAGCTGAGTGCTGAAGAATTGATGCTTTTGAGCTGTGGTGTTGGAGAAGACTCTTGAGAGTCCCTTGGACATCAAAGAGATCCAGCCAGTCCTGGGTGTTCATTGGAAGGACTAATGCTGAAGCTGAAATCAGTCCTGGGTGTTCATTGGAAGGACTAATGCTGAAGCTGAAAAACTCCAGTACTTTGGCCACCTCATACAAAGAGCTGCTGAATGGAAAAGACCCTGATGCTGGGAAAGATTGAAGGCAGGAGGAGAAGGGGACCACAGAGGATAAGATGGTTGGATGGCATCACCAACTCGATGGACATGAGTTTGAGCAGGCTCCGGGAGTTGGTGATGGACAGGGAGGCCTGGCGTGCTGCAGTCCATGGGGTCGCAAAGAGTCGGACACGACTGAGCGACTGAACTGAACTGACAGGAAGACAGAGGGGCTGACGAGGGCCCAGTAGGTAAATGAAGTCCCTCGTTTGGTCTGTGAAGGAGTTCGCTGGCGCTGGGAAAGTAGAAAGGAGCCATGTAAGTGTCCTGAGGATTTGAAGAGCTGGACGGGGAGGCGGGCACTGAGGACGTGCCCCGCGCCTGCTGGTGGCCCAGAGGCCTGTCTGTGCGGCGACTGCGGGACGGCTGGCCGGGCCCCGGACGGGCGCAGGCCCGGGTGCGCACGGGCCAGGGAGCGCCCTTCCACCTGGGGCCCTTCCCCTGCTCTCGGCTCTCCTCTCTTGTCCCCTTCCTTGAGAACCGTGTTTGTAAGTTTTTGTTAATTTTTATTTTAAAACTTGATTATATACACTTCCTCCCTCCAGCCCACCCCCATGAATGAATGGTAGCCAGCTGTAGCTGCTTTTCTCTGTATTTTCACTGAACACAAATCTTGGGAGGTACTCCACAGAAGTGCTGCAGCAGCTCTGGCAGCCCGCGCCTGGGGCTGCTCCTCGCTCCTGTAGCCGCGCAGCCCTCGCACGTGGGCACGCCTGCCCCCCGGCCGCTCGGGGCGGTGGTGGCCGCTCCCGGCATGCCGCACAGGCGTCGTTTTCCTAGGCCAGGTTCTGAGAAAAGGGACTGCCGGTTCACAGGGTGGATGGATGCACGTGGAATTTTGTCATCACTTCTTCATTCTTGTTGCGTGTCCGTGGGCACTAGCTCTGTCCTGTGGCTGGTCGGACGCCAAGTGAAGCCAGTCTTAAACTGCTCTGCTCTGAGCCTTGGATGGAGCCCCAGGTCTGGTAGTGTTTCACTGTGAGCTGCTGTCTGGTTTCTGCGCTTTGCCGTCAGCTGTTTCAGGCTTTGTACAGCCTTTGGGGTGTAGGTTCTTGCTGCTCAGTCGCTCAGTCGTGTCCGACTCTGCGGCCCTGTGGGCTGCAGCACACCAGGCTTCCCTGTCTTTCACCATCTCCCGGAGCCTGCTCGAACTCATATCCGTGGAGTCAGGGATGCCATCCAGCCGTCGCATCTTTTGCCAGCCTCCTCTCCTCCCGCCTTCAGTCTTTCCCAGTGTCAAGGTCTTTTCCAGTGAGTCAGCTCTCTGCATCAGGTGGCCAGAACATCGGAGCTTCAGCTTCAGCATCAGTCCTTCCAGTGAACACCCAGGACTGATCTCCTTTAGGATGGACTGGTTGGGTCTCCTTGCGGTCCAAGGGACTCTCAAGAGTCTTATCCAGCACCACAGTTTGAAAGCATCAGCTCTTCAGCGCTCAGCCTTTATGGTCCAACTCTAGATAACCACCATTAAACACACATTTTCTACTTCTGGCTACCACTCAGGATCTCGTACATTTTAAGGCATGAAATCAGACTTTCAGGTTCTGCTCTTTAAGGGGGTGTGTTCTCTTGAGGGTTCGGCAGGCTCTGTGAATGGTGATCTCCATGCACTTGCCACGTCCCTTGGTAGCAGAGTGGCCAGGAGCACAGGCAGGCAGTCTGGTTTTCACCCCTGTTCTGTCACTAGTAGCGGTCCTGTAAGTTTGCGATAGTAATAGTCCCAATTTGTAGATTTGTGTGAGAGTCAACTCGGGGAGTGTGTCTGACTGACTTAGCACAGCACCTGCTGCATAGCTAGCAGTTTACACTCAGTAAGTGGCAGTTCAGTCTGGTGCTCAGTAGCTCAGTAGCTCAGTCATGTCCAGCTCTTTGTGACCCCATAGACTGTAGCCTGCAAGGCTTCTCTGTCCATGGGGTTCTCCAGCAGAACCATGCCCTCCTCCAGGGGACCTTCCCAACCCAGGGATCGAACCCCCACCTCTTGCATCACCTGCACTGGCGGCCAGATTCTTTACCACCAGCACCGCCTGGGGAGCCCAAATGGTAGTTCCTCATATCATTTTATACAGAGATGGCTGGATGGCATCACTGACTCAATGGACATGAGTTTGAGCAAACTCCGGGAGATGGTGAACGACAGGAAGCCTGGATTTCTGTTGCAGCCTGTGGGGCCACAAGGAGCCGGACACGACTGGGTGACTGAACAGCAACACACAAAAATAGCTTATAGTTCAGTCGTGTTGTCCACCTTGCACTCCGGAGGCCTGCTTCAGAGGAGGTTCGTGGTGTGCGCCTTGGCCCACCCTCAGCGTCCGCCTTTCCTCACTGGCCACTCCTCCGAAGCATTCACCTAAGCCACCTTGCAGAGGCCTTGCCTTCGTCACCCCCCAGCCCCCATCCCTCATGCCAGATCCAGACCTCTTGCGGCCTGGTGGCTGGTCTGGCGAGCGCTCCGCCTCCTCCAGCCCCGCACGCCTCCTGCCTCTGGGGGAGTGCAGCCCTCCGCCTCCTCCAGCCCCGCACACCTCCTGCCTCTGGGGGAGTGCAGTCCTTTGGGTGCTCCAGTTCCCCTCAGGGAGAGATGGCTCCTCTGCAGCGACGTGACCTCCAGACAGGAGCAGCATCGCCAGCACCCTTTCCTAAATCTCCGCTTCTTAAGCATCATCTTTCTCAACTCTTGAGCCTTTTCCTTAATTCTGGAAGGTTGCCATCTGTTTGGTTTTGTTCCAGGATGGGTTCAAGCTAAAACTTAATTTAGAAAACTTGTTGCCGGCATGCCCACCCGCCCTTGGGGTTCAGGCAGATGGAAGGCTTCCCATCCTGTGGCGTGAAGGGGCCGGTCTTAGGCGTGCGGGCGCGAGGAAGGCAGGGCTGTGCAGCCGAGACAGATGTGGAGGCAGTGGTCTCACCAGCCAGGACCTGGCTGGTCACGGCCCCGTGCCCTGGTTTGTGCTCGGGGACCAAGCCTGAGAGGTGGAAGCATCCTCTTGGGCATGTACCCCAGAGCAGCTGCGCTCAGCTGGAGGCTGGGATGGGGCTTGGCTCTTACTGCCTGCAGCGTGTGTTACTGAGACATGTCGGCGTGGCCGTGTCAGGCCCTGCCCCTCCGCCCCCCCACCAGTCTCCAGGACAAAACTGCCGTACTCCAGTCTACTCCAGGCTGTCTCAGGGCCCCAGAGCAGTTTTCAGAATGTTTGCGTGGCCAGCGTGTCCTTTCTTGGAGGGGCGTGGAAGCATTTCTCAGACCACTCCCTGCTCAAAACTGCTTTAGACTTTTTTCTGCAGGGGTTGTTTTAATGACAAAGCACTTTCTCAGCTATTTCTAAGTAGGTTTTTTTTTTTTCCCCTACCCCTGCACTTATTTTTTCCAGTATACAGGCCCCATCATGGAGAACTGTAATTATAATCCTCGTTTGGGAGACTCTGTGGAGAGGGGCCAATTAAGGAACATTGTGTGCTGCATCCTTTGGGCCAAAAGGGGAAGAGAAAGGTGGGCTTCTGAGGCTCTGAGCCTGGAGGCCTACGGAGGGTGGGGGTGCTAAGGGATGAGCTCGAGGTTTTGGGCTCTGTGGGTGCTCCTGAGGCCAGCGGGGAGGTGGGCAGGGGTTTCAGAGTGTCCTCACAGCATGAGAGCCTGGGCCACACGCTTCTGTGGAAGGTTGCCCAGCACGGGGTGAAAGAACCGCAGACACAAAGTAGATATACAGTAAGAATACCGACTGGCCCGGGAGACATTTTACTTAAAGTTGTCAGGAGCTGCTAAGTCGTGTGTGTGTTTTTCTCTTAGGTTCATTTTCCAGACACTGAGAGAGCAGAATGGCTAAATAAGGTAAGAGAGGAGTGCACGAAACACCAGATATCAGCGGGGATTTGGGAGTGAGATGCCACCTTTCCATATTTGGGGATTTGGATGTTGACAGTATGTGAGCGCATTTGGACTTAGCGCATTGGCTTCTGCTCTCAAAATAACTGAGACATTACTTTCCTTTTCTAAGCAGTGCAGACTGTGTCTTTGACATAGAAAGCTAGTAATACCCTCATAGTTGGACATTTGGCCCTGTATCTCCTCACTTTGATGATAGTCATAAGTGAAAATTTTACAACATTCTTACGAAGAGGGGAATAACTCCCAAGAAATCTAGCCTTTTTAGAAAGGTTATGTTTTTAAATCATTATACTTTGAAGTAGATCTCTCTTATCTCTGTATTTTATATATCCTTAGAATTGTATAGTAAAAACTAATGTAGGTAATGATTACCTATAACGTAATCACTGGAAGTTAGTCCATCCTTAAAGACAACTCATCAGTGTTTGTTAAGAGCAACACAATTTTAGGAAGTTTTTAGTGCTGAGTTGAAACTACAGGATTATCTGACTGTGCATACCAAGTTGCTTCAGTCATATCCAACTCTTTGACCCCATGGACTGTAACCCACCAGGCTCTTCTGTCCATGGGATTCTCCAGGCAAGAATATTTGAGTGAGTCGCCATGCCCTACTAAAGGGGATCTTCCCGACCCAAGGATTGAACCCGCATCTCCTGTGGCTCCTGCATTGCAGGCAGAGTGTTTACTGATGAGCCACTGGGGAGGCCCCTTTCTGACTTATTGGTAATGATTGAATGTGCTGATGTGTATAAACAGAATACTCAACTAGAGTAACTGATTCCTGCAGTATACTGGTTAGTCAATAGTTTATTGTTATAATACATTTTTAAATTTTAGATGCTGTTTTTCCCTAACAAAAAAGGACGCCCCCCACTTTTGCCTTTCAAAAATTCTGGTAAACTGTACGAGCGTGATTTTTCATGATGATTTAGGTACTGTACTATTTATTTGAGTGAGTGAAAGTTGCTCAGTTGTGTCCGAGTCTTTGTGACCCCACAGACTGTACAGTCCATGGGATTCTCCAGGCCAGAATACTGGAGTGGGTAGCCTTTCCCTTCTGCAGGAGATCCTCCCAACCCAGGGATCGAACCCAGGTCTCCCGCATTGCAGGCAGATTCTTTACCAGCTGAGCCATGTTTAACCTGAACTCCTTCTCTTTTCCAGACTGTAAAACACATGTGGCCTTTTATTTGCCAATTTATAGAGAAGTTGTTTCGAGAAACCATAGAGCCGGCCGTGCGGGGCGCACACACCCACCTCAGCACCTTCAGCTTCACGAGGGTGGACCTGGGGCAGCAGGTTTGTTTCCTCCCGGGCTCTCTTACCTGCTTACTGGAGAGAACACTAAGCCGCCTCGCACTGCTCTCCAGGGCGCGCCGTCTTCTGGAAGGCTGGCTGTGTGCGCAGGGCCTCCCGGTCTCCCGTCGCGGGGCCTCTGCTCTGTCGGGACCTCGCCTCCCCCTTCCGCTGGGGTGTCTGTCGGTCCCGGCCCCTCCGCGGGCCCCGCAGCCACACGCTCTCCCGCCACTGCCACCTTCGCACTGTCCTGCTGGAGAGGGGTTTGCTGTGGACGCTCACTAACGACGGGCACCCGCTGGAAGGAGCCCCCAGCCCCAGCCCCACGCCTCGGAGCAGCAGCTCGGGGCCCCAGCGCGGCTGGCAGCCGGCGCGGCGGCGGGAAAGGCGGGCCTTGCTCCGGGCGCGAGCCCTGTGCAGAGGACGGCCGCTGACCGCAGCGCTGCTGGCCGCCTCGGGGCCGCCGTGAGCCCGGCTCCCTGTCCGTCCTTTTAAGCCGGTGGTCACAGTGACCAGCAACCGCTAAGGGTAGCGTGTTTCTACTGAGGCAGAATTGACACAGAACTTTCTATTAATTTCAAGGTAACGTTGTTTTTGTGCCTAATAAGAGTTCAGAGTCCAACAGTACTTTTTTTATATTTTGGCTACACTGCGACCCTGCAGGATCCTAACTCGCCAGCCAGGGGTCAGCGGCTGCAGAGCCCCTCGAGCACCTTCCCCGCGCTGCATCCTGGTGCCGGTGCTCCCGCCCAGCAGCGCTTCCGCGGGGCAGAGGACCGTGACCCCAGCTGTGCCCCTGCCCCAGGCCCCCTCCCAGCCCACACTCCCAGGTGTCGGTCGCCTTTCCTTGTCGAGGTCCGTCGTCTTTGTGCAGAGACAGGCGTGTGTGTCCTGCCCAGCTGGGTCGTGCACGCTGTTTGCCGTCTTGGCTGAGTCTGCAGCCTGCTGCCATTTTGGATGTGGTCCCTGTTCAGCTCACGGGGCCAGCGCAGGGCTCCTGTGGGACACTGCCTCTCATTTCCACTTTACCTCAGTCGCCTAAAGGGGCCACGACAAGTGGGAACGCACAGCCAGATACCGTAGTGCCGCGTGAATGCGGAACGGGGGTTGCAAGGTTTCCTGTGAGGGGCAGGTGGTGAATAGCGAGCGCTTTGACAGCTGCAGGTGCTTGTGGAAGCGTGTGCTCCCCCGCCCCGGCCCTTCTCCTCCTGTAAAATAACAGTCTCCAGCCCGCAGGCTGTGTCTCTTGGTCAGGCACGCTCACGTGCATGCACATCTGGAATTCTGGCTCCAGCTGAGTTTGTCCCAGAAAGAATTACATTTATGTTTGTGTGTGTGCTTCCAACCTACTGCTGACGAAGGGTGGGGATGTTGAGAGCGGTGCAAGTCTGGTCAGAGAGCTCAGTGGCAAAGGGCACTTGGACTTCTGCTAGGAATAGGGGACCCAGGCGTCTGATGCAGGGACCGGAGGGCGCGCGGGAGCCTGAGCGGGGACCCTGCGACCTGGCGTGGTGGCGGCGTGGGCCCGGAGTGTGCTCCTGCGGCCGACTGGGGGTTCAGACTTCAGGACACCCGCACTGTCGGAGTGGGCGTGGGGACCCAGTGGTTCTTCAGCTTGAGTTTTTCGTGTCCACCTGTCATGTTGAGAACTTTCTTAGAAGGGGTCTCAAATCAGCAAATTGAGAAAAGATTCTGAAATGATGTTGAAATATAATATTTATTATTGTCTGCCTTTTCTTTTTATAGTCATTTGATTCTCACCTTGTTGCCTGTATTATCTGTCGAAAATATAGTTAATATTTTTGATTCATTCAAAAAGTCCCATTTTTATAAAAATATTAAAAAATAGAAAGTTATGACATAAAGATAAAATGAGAAGAACTTCTGTTTTGGACGAGGTATTAAGGGTGGACTAGAGGGAGCGGGTCAGAGTCCCCTGGGGGAGACAAGGACTGAGGGCCCGGGGCGGGAGTGAAGCCGGGCTCCGGCCCCGGCACCTGCTGAGCTAGGCAGCGTTCTGCGGCCTGCTGGCCCCGCGCCCTGTAGGCCGCCCACAGCCTGCAGGGCCCTCCTGAGTGCCTCACAGATGAGGGTGCTCAGGGCCAGAGGCCCCCAGCGCACTGGGGGTGAGACGACAGCACCTTGAAGCAGAGTGTTCCTGCCCAGGCCTGGGTCCCGGGCTCGTTTTCTCAGCTCTGCTGGGTCACAGGGTTGGTGTTCTTTACCTTTCCTATGTTTTAAAGAAGCCAATGTTTGTTTCAGCCCCTCAGGATCAATGGTGTTAAGGTGTATACTGAAAATGTGGATAAAAGGCAGATTATTTTGGACCTTCAGATTAGGTAAGTTTGTGTGTTTGTCATAGTTAATGGTGTGTGATGTCACTTAGCTATGCCCGTAAAGTAGGGAATATGATGAGTGCATATCTTACTGCTGCTTGATGAAATTGGACTAGCTTCTTGTTGAGGACCTCAACTTAGCTATTTCTGGTTTTAGTTCCTGATAGCTTAGATAATTGGCATTCGTAGAACATGTTAAAATTAAAAAAAATTAAAGGCACTACAAGAAAACTACAGGCCCATATCCCTTGTGAACACTGATGCCATAATCTTCAAGAAAATGCTTGCAAACTGAACTCAGCAACATAGTGAAAGGATTATACACCATGACCAAATGAGATTTATTTCCAGAATGTAAGGATGGTTCATCGTAAGTGATCGAGGTAATACTCCACGTTAATAAGAGTGAAGGGGAAAACCGCCTAATCATCTCAGTTGATGCAGAAAAGGCATTTGTTGAAATCCAGCACTTTCATGATAAAAGCACTTAGAGCACAGACAGAAACAATGTCAGCATGATGGGCTTGTTGATTGGGCTTGGGGTGCTCAGCCTGGGTCCTCAGCAAGCAGCACGCTCAGTGGTGAACACCTGAAATGTCTCCTCTGAGCTCAGGAGCTTGGCAAGGACCCCCCCGTCACCACTGTTGTCCAGCGCGGCACTGGAGGCTCTTCCAAAGCAGCTAAGCATGAAAAAACCAAAGCGCAGACGTTGCTGGAGAGGAAGCGGTGGTGAAGCAGAAAGGCACAAAATCAGCGCAGAGATTCTACACATCAACAGCGAGCAAGTCCAGAAAGGGAGCTAAGAGAAGGCCACGTATGGCAGAATCAAGAAGGGTAAAACGCTTAGAAATCAGCTTGACCGAAGCAGTGAGAGGCTTGTGCAGTGAGCACTGCAAACACTGATGCGAAACTTAAAGACGTGAATGCAGAGACACAGCTCGCAGAGAGACACGGCTCGCGGAGAGACACGGCTCGCGGAGAGACACGGCTCGCGGAGAGACACGGCTCGTGTTCGTGGCTTGGAAGACTTGATATCGTTAAAAGGCAGCACCAAAAGTGATGTATAGAGTCAGTGCAACCAGATATGTGCATATAGTCAAAATGTGAGAAAGGATTGAGATCCAGAATATATAAAGAACTGCTATAACTCAACAACAACAACAAAACAACGTGATTCAGAAATGAGCAAGGGACTGGAACGGACATTTCTCCAAAGCAGGTAGACCAGTGCTCACAAGCACGCGAGGGGTGCAGACGCCGCTGCTGAAGCCACCGCGAGGCGGCGCCTCACACCCATCAGCAGCGCCTCACACCCATCAGCAGCAGCTATCGACCCAGAATGGTGAGTGAGAACGTGCAGAGATCGGAAGCCCGGCACACTGGTGGTGGGAATACAGCGGGCGCAGTTGCTGTAGAAACAGAGTCGTCGCTCCTTAGAAACAAGAAACAGTCACGATACGACCCAGCACTTCCACTTCTGGGCGCGTACCCTGAGGAACGGAAGATAGACTCCCAGAGAGGCGGTTGTGTGCTTCAGTCCGTGGCAGCTTTCTTCAGGATGGCTAAGACATGGAGGCGACCCAGGTGCTCACTGACCGTTGGACGGGTAAGAAGGCGTGTTGTGTGTGTACAGGGGAGCGGCGTTGAGGCTGTACAGAGAAGGAGATCCCACCGTGGGCAGTGTCCACCCAGCTACGGTGGGATCACGGACCTTGGGGACACCATGCTAAATGAGGCAGGACAGTCACAAGGAGATTGTGTGTGATTCCCCCCTTGGGAAACCTCTTGAGGAGCAGACCCACACAGACAGAGAGCGGGCCACAGGCTGCTGGGGAGGAGGATGGAAGTCACTGAGTGATGGGCATAGACTTTCAGTTTTGCAGGATGAAGAGAGTTCTGGAAATGATGGTGGTGATGGTTGCACAGCAGCCTGAATGTGCTTAACGCCACCGCCTTGCACTTCAGAATGCGTGAGATGGTAATGCTATGTATATTTTACCACGGTAAAAAATAATTGGGAGACGTTGATTAGGGATCTGCCAAGTGCCTTCCCTGGTGGTAAAGGGCTTCTCTGCTCTTGTCTTTGTCCTTCAAGAACCTGCTTATGGCTTTGTGAGGCCCCTGCCCAGCTGTGTGCCAGCTACTGACTGACACGGCTCAGCAGGGTTGGTTTTGTTTTGATTAAGGGTCATTTTTTTTATCGTGTCATCTTTGAGTTTCTAAAGTGTATTAATGTAGTAAATGAACAGAGTCTGTACCAATTGCCTTTATTTTAGAAAGAAACAGAGTGTTACGATGATGTAATATGATGGGAAAACTCTGCATCTTCAACACATTTGGCACCACTGCAAATACTGCTGTCAGGAGGGGAGTAAAAGGGGTGGTCCCGTGTGTGTCTTGGGGTCAGCTGTGCCTGGCAAGGCTGTCCACAAGGCTGAGGGTGAGCTCCAGGGGGTGGGAACCCTGTTCTCTTACTCCATCACCGAGGGAGCCCTTCACACACGTCTGTTAAACAAACACTGAAATGAGTCTGTTACCTGATGTCATTTTGAAGACTGCAGTCTGGCTTTTGTGGTTTCAGCAGACATAGCAGCGTATGCAAATTAGGCGGCTCAGATCTTTACGTCTCTGAAGCAGTCTGCATTCTACCTTTTCCTATGTTCCAGACAAGAACCGTAACTAGAGTACTGCCTGTAGAGTTGGGGAGATGATATAACATAAAAAGATCACATCTTAGGGTGTGTGGAGAAAACTTGTCATCCGCCGTCTGCCTCTACAAGGATGCGGTCACCAGCCACCGTGGTCGCTGCCCTTCCACACCCCTGGAAGGAGCTCAGAGCAGAGACCAGGAATGAGGCCCTCTGTGCTCTCGGAAAACTGGCAGAACTGACTTTCATGCAGTTCGGTATTTTCAAGAGAAGATTTTATGAGCCCAGTTTCTTTCCTCTTTTCATAGCTAGAAAAACTCTACAGTCATTAACGAAGATGTCTGCTTCTTGTCGGGCTACGAGCAACCTTCTGCCAAAATGTGTCCTTGATTGTGTGCACCTCCTTCACCAAAAGAATCTATAGGTAGTGACTTTCACAGCAGGAGTGTGACTGCTGGCAGACTTTCATCCCAGATGCCTTCTGTTGATCTTTTGCTCATGTGCTTGGACAGTCTGTTGTGGACACTGTTCCTTCCGGTGCTCCAGGGCAGGAGCAAGATGACCCGTTTCCAGAATCAAGGGTGGGCATCAAACCATTCAGGTTCCACAAAAACACCGTGGGCCTGTCATGTTTTTATGAAGATAGGTGAAGCCTTACATTCAGCGTCATACAGCGTTCATGGGTGTTCACATTAACGATTGAAGGGACAGTCGCTGAGTAAAACTGATACCTCAGACAGGTGTAACGTCTCTGAGGGCCTGAGCACTGCTGGTTTCTCACGGTGGGGGAGCACGGGCACATTGTTTGTGATGAAATACGGCCTAAGCTTTGTATATGTTTTAAACAAACAGAGTTATTTATGAGACAGATGAAAACTATACTCCATCAAGACACTGCTCCAGAAGCTGCCCTTTGAGAAGTGACATTTGTAACAAGACTTCTGGCCAGGCAGCCCGCCTCGCCCTCCATGTGGCTGTGCTGACCCTGGGGGTTAAGCCGCAGCCCAGGTGCTGGGACTCTGGCCCAGCTGGCCTGCAGGTTACAGCTTGCCTACAGTCCAGTTTTGGTGACTTTACTAGCAATGTATTCAGATTATATAGCTTGGGTCTGTGATTATAAAGAGAATGTAATCAGAACTTTTTCTTTGCTAGTTTTGTAGGGAATTGTGAGATTGATCTGGAGATCAAGCGATATTTTTGTAGAGCTGGTGTGCAGAGTATACAGGTAAGGTTTTTTTAAGTTTCATTTTCTTTTCAGATGCTCTGTGCTCTATTCAGAAAGAAAATTGTGAAGTTTTTATTAACTCAGAATTTCTTTGAAGTTAGAGAAACCTGAAGTCATATGCTCAGGAGTCACTGTCAGGATCTTGCGTCCTCCTTTTGAGTCAATAAGGGCCTGTGAAATTATTTCCATTAATGTTTTGTTTTCCCATTTAAATTTAGATTCATGGTACAATGCGGGTGATCCTGGAGCCATTGATTGGAGACATGCCCTTAGTAGGAGCCTTGTCTATCTTCTTCCTTAGGAAGCCAGTAAGTCAAGGTTTATTTCATTCTCTTCTTCCCATTCACTGACAAGAATGTGTACATACCAAAGAACAAAGTGAAGAGAAAGCTTATCTCACTTTATTCCCTTTGAGGCATGAATCCTGTATGTTTTCATCTCTTTATGCTTCAACATCTCTTGATAGACAACTTTTTCCTCATAAAACTAATACGTTTGGGAATTCCCTGGTGGTCCAGTGGTTGAGACTTAATACTTCCGCTGCAGGGGGTGAGGGTTCTATCCTGTTCAGGGAGCTAGATCCTGCATGCCACACAGCCTAAAAATAAAGTTATAATATTAATTTCCAAATGAAATTTTAGTACTCAGAAAAGCAGGATGTGGCTGTGAGAGGTTGAGAATGACTGGTGCCCTTATATGGTGAATTACAGCCCCTAAGCACAATCTTCAGAGAAAAGGGACTTTTTCGGTCACTTTCATCTGGAAAATATGAGAGCACAGTTCCCTGCCATCTACCAAGTCCTTCCCCACCCTGATGAAAAACAAAGATTTTGGGATTTTGACTAGATGATTTAGACGTATGGAAATCTTTGAATGTGAAACTTTTGTACATTGTTTTGCTTGTTGATTTGTTTAGATTAGCTTTGATAATGTGCTACTTGCTTTATGAAAAACAAAACTGCAAGTTTCTGAAGTGCTGCCCTCGTGGAGCACGTGGACGGACGCGCTGCCCCATTTCAGGCTCGGTGATGGACGCAGGCCTCCCAGCCTCACTTCCCACTCTCGGTTCCTCCTGTTCTTTGATCAAACTGCCGTCTCCCACCACTGGTCTCCATAGGGGGCGATCCCAAGACTCCCACAGCCAAGGTCCACAGATGCTCAGGTTCCTTAGTAAATGGCGTAGTGTTTGCTCATTACCTCTGCACAGCCTCTTGCATCCTTTAAATCATCTCCAGATCAGTAGTGACACCTAATACAATGTAATTTCTGTGTAAATAGTTGAAATGTAAATGATATGTAAATAGTTGCCTTAGTGCAGCAGATTCAAGTTTTGCTTTTTAGAACTTTCTGGAATATTTTTTCTTTCTGAATACTTTTGATCCATGATTGGTTAAATCTGAGGAGATGGAGCTGGAACCCTTGGACACTGAGGCCCAACTGTTTTTGATTTCTGTAAGCCTCAGTTTCCCCATCAGTAACATGGAGAGTACAGTAATACCTCCAGTAAAAGATTAGATGTGACAACTAAATGTCAGTGGGTAAAAACACTCAGTATAGTACCTGGCATACAGAAGTCTTCAAGTATTTAACAAATAAAATATTTTCCTATATGTAGGTTTAGCATTCTGGTGGGGTCCTGACAGCAGAGGTCAAGGTTTGGTAAGCTTGGATGAAGGTTCTGGGAAGAGCCAGGGAGACCCACTGTCTGCCCTTGGACATGTCCCAGAAATCGGCGGCCCCCCACTCATGCTGACTTGACATTGTCAGCGTCGCCTCTGTGGTGTCCTCCGGAGGGTGTTTCAGAACCCTTAGGCCACGTTTAGGCTCACCTCAGGAGTGCGGATTAGACTAGACTGAATCGGGAGGCCTTTTCTAGAGCTTCTCCAGGAGGTGGTCTGGGCTCACTCTGAATGTGTTTATCTGAGGGGTCCTCCCCGGTAGCAAAGCACATGTCTTCTGAGTCTGTGATCCACAGATTGAGTTTCTTCATCTATAAAATGGAATTAATATCTTCCTTTAAGAGTGATTGTGAGAAGAAATTGAATCCATCTAGCTAGGACTCCAGCAATTGACGTTGTTATTGTTTAGTCGCTCAGTTATGTCCCACTCTGCGACCCCATGGACTGTAGCACGCCAGGCCTCCCTGTCCATCATCAACTCCCAGAGCTTACTCAAACTCATGGCCATTGAGCCAGTGATGCCATCCAACCATCTCATCCTCTGCCAGCCCCTTCTCCTCCCGCCTTCAGTCCTTCCCAGCATCAGGGTCTTTTCAGATGAGTCAGCTCTTCGCATCAGGGGCTAAAGTATTGGCGCTTCAGCTTCAGCATCAGTCCTTCCAATGAATATTTAGGACTAATTTCCTTTAGGATGGACTGGTTTTATCTTCTTGTAGTCCAAGGGACTCTCAAGAGTCTTCTCCAACTCCACAGTTCAAAAGTCTCGGCGCTCTGCCTTCTTTATGGTCCAGCTCACATCCATTCATGACCACTGGAGAAACCATAGCTTTGACTGGATGGACCATTGGCAGCAAAGTGGTGTCCCTGCTTTTCAGTACGCTATCTACATTTGTCATAGCTTTTCTTCCAAGGAGCAAACAGTTGATGTACATTAAGCAAAGCAGGAGGAGGAAGGGGGCTTGAAAAGCAGAATGAGCATGTCCTGCTGTCTCATGGAACCCATGCAGGGGCTGCAGCCAAGCATCAGGAACAGGGTGACTGGCGCGTGGCCACTGTGGCTGCCATCCTCTCTCGGGCCTGTTCTGCCTGCTTCGTTCTCTCTCCCCGAGACTGTGGCCTCTGGTCCTTCAGGCCGCAGGCCAGAGTCCCAGCTGCCATGGCCCCAAGGAGGAGCGAGCCTCCCCGTCTCCCTCTGTCCTAGCCTGCCCCCCCTTCCAGCTGCACCAGGCACAGGTCCTTGGCCCTGAGACCAGGAGTGGGCAGGACACAGCATTTGAACGAGGGTCCTGGAGGCTGATCCTGCCACCCTCTGTGGGAAGCAGCAGTGAGGTGATGAGGCAGAAACTGGCAGGGGGGTCCTCGGAGCCCACTGCGCTGAGGAGGGCCCAGAATGGGGCCCCTGGGGAGTTTGAGGGTATTTATCCTGCAAGATGTTATCTGAGTTTCTTGGAGGGGGGTTGATACCCTGCGTTATTTTGGAGCTTCTTGCCGCACCGCCAGGGTGCTGGTGCTCTCAGCAGCACCCCCCCCCCCCGCCCCCCGTGCCCCGGGAGGGCCTGGCGTGCTCTCAGCACCCTGCAGCTGTGTGGTGCAGAGGGAGTCCTGCCCTGGCCTCTGGGCAGCCGGTCTGTCTCTCCTGTCTTTCTTTCTCGGCTCTCTCAGGGCTTGCTCTGGCTCGCCTGCCCAGGGCGGCCCTGCCACCTCAGCTGTCTGTGCATTCAGGAGTGACAGTCTTCCCAGCTTGCTGCATCCCAAGTGGAAGCTGGAAGTCTCAGGGCTGTTAAAGCAGAAGGAAAACATTCGTGACCTTTATCACCAGCCCAGACCAACAAATTCAAAAGCTCTGGGGAAGGGCGGAGCCACCAGTCTGTCTGTAACAAACTTCCTGTGTAGGAGGCTGGCGTGCAGTCAGCTCTGAAAGGAGCAGTGTCTGTGGGTTCGGATTCTGCTGGACCCCCAGGCCCTCAGAGGGCGCTCAGGCTAAGGCTGCCCTGCTCCTGTACCTGCTCAGCCTGCTGGGGCTCCAGGCGCAGGGGGTCTCCGCCCGCCCCGCCCCGCCCCCGCACCCTCCCTGACTGCTACTTCTCAACCTTCAGAAAGAGGTAATTTCCTGTCCTTTGGAAACACTTCCCACTGGCTCTTCAGTTTCCCAAAGGGCGGTCCATCCAGACTGCGGGCTGATGGGGAAGGCACTAATTTTCGTTGCTTTTCCTCTATCTGCCGCTAGGGCTGGGTGAACTTTTCTGTCTCACATACCTGGACACCTGTTCAGTCACACACCCTCAGGCTCGTCCTCAGACAGAGTCACTCACACTCCTCTCCCTCCATAGCCCTCCAGCTTGGCTCTTGTGTCCTCTGGCCTCCCTTGTGCTCAGGGACAGGCCAGCTCCCCCTTCAGAGCCTTGAACAGAGCCTTGAACCTGGAGCCTGCCTTCTTGCATTCATATGTCTTCAAACTCAACTGAGTCTGTCCTTCTGTGGACTCTTTCTCCGTCCCCCTAGTAGTATCCTGCTTCTCTGAACTTGGGTAGCATTCAGGCACCTCCCGTCATTCTGGCCAGTGTCCTGCAAGTGGGTGCTCCAGTACCCCCGAGTCTGCAGTCTAGTTTAGTCCCTCGACATGATCGCCCTTTGGGAGGGCCATGGAGACTTTCTTTGACCTTCTGATTCAGCAAGATGCCCCAGGTTCCTGTTAACAGTTTTTGCCCCAGACCCGGAATCAGCCATTTCTTCAAAGTCTCCTGTTCCCTTTAGTGGAAAATACGTCCAGAGATCACCGTCACTGTCTAGGGCGTCCCTGGGGCTTCCCTCTTAGTTCAGTCGGTGAAAAATCTGCTTGCAAGACAGGAGACCTGGCTTTGATTCCTGGGTTGGAAAGATGCCCTGGAGGAGGGCATGGCTACTCACTCCAGTATTCTTGCCTAGAGAATGCCATGGACAGAGGAGCCTGGCAGGCTACAGTCTATGGTGTCGCAAGAGACACGACTTAGCAACTAAACCACCGGGGAGTCCTATGGAGATGAGTTTCTTAGGACTTTATTAGAGTTGTTGCTTTCGAGTGTGGGTTTGTCCAAAGGAATCTTGACCCTTCAGTTCGTGCTTAGAACTGCTCACTCCCCAGCTCTGCCACTGCAGTGTATGTGAGTGATAGAGGCCCTGCAGTCTCACCAGCACCGTCTGCAGCACAGAGCGGAGGTGAGTGCAGTGTGTGCAGTCTCCACCTCGACAGGAGCAGCAGTGTTCTAATCAGCACGTCTTACCTGTCCACATCTGTTCAATGGAATCTCAGCCAACTATATAGAAATTATTCTAAGATAAATACCCACTAGCTGCTGCTGCTGCTGCTGCTGCTAAGTCGCTTTAGTCGTGTCCGACTCTGTGCGACCCCATAGATGGCAGCCCACCAGGCTTCCCCGTCCCTGGGATTCTCCAGGCAAGAACACTGGAGTGGGTTGCCATTTCCTTCTCCAATGCATGAAAGTGAAGTCGCTCAGTCGTGTCCAACTCTTAGTGACCCCATGGACTGTAGCCAACCAGACTCCTCCGTTCATGGGATTTTCCAGGCAAGAGTACAGGAGTGGGGTGCGATTGCCTTCTCCGAAATACCCACTAGAAAAATGAGCAAAAGAAATACAAAAGTTCACTAAATGGATGGAACATATCCCAGTAATATCAGGAGAAAAGTGAAACTGAAAGTCGCTCAGTCATGTCCAACTCTTTGCGACCCCATGGGACTGCCCAGTCCAGGGAATGCTCCAAGCCAGAACGCTGGAGTGGGTGGCTGGCCCTTCCCCAAACGTCAGGAAAAGGCTGCTTGAAATAGTGATAGAGCAACCATTCTTCAACTGTCGAATAGACTGATTTTTAACGTCTGTGTTTGGTGTGGCTATAAAAAAGTACATTTCATACAATTTTGATGGAAATGTAAATTGGTACAATGTTAGAGCAATTAGGTGGTGACACGACTTAGCAACTGGACAACAAGGTAGTGTATATCAGCATAAAAAAATGAACATTTATCTTTGACCAGAGCTTCCACTTTCTGAATGCTAGTCCCTGTAAGAACATGTGTGTAAAAAGATATTCACTGAATCATTTTGTTGTTGTTGTTCTTCAGTTGCTAAGTCATGTCTGACTCTTTGCATTCCCATGAACTGCAGCACAGCAGGCTTCCCTGTCCTTCCCTGTCTCCCTGAGCTTGCTCAAACTCGTGTCCACTGAGTCAGTGATGCCATCCAGCCATTTCATCCTGTCACTCCCTTCTCCTCTTGCCCTCAAACTTTTCCAGCATCAGGATCCTTTTCAGTGAATCAGCTCTTCACATCAGGTGGCCAAAGTGCACCTGCGTTGCCCAAAGTGCACAGAGCTTCTGCTTCAGCATCAGTCCTTCCAATGAATATTCAGAGCTGATTTCCTTTTGGACTGGTTGGATCTCCTTGCAGTCCAAGGGACTCTCAAGAGTCTTCTCCAACACCACAGTTCAAAAGCAGCAATTCTTTGGCCTTCAGCCTTCTTTATGGTCCAACTCTCATATCCATACATGACTACTGAAAAAACCATAGCTTTGCATATACAGACCTTTGTCAGCAAAGTGATGTCTCTGCTTTTTAATACGCTGGCTAGTCTTGTCATAGCTATTCTTCCAAGGAGCAAGCGTCTTTTAATTTCATGGCTTCAGTCACCATCCGCATTGATTTTGGAGCCCAGGAAAATGAAATCTGACACTGTTTCCACTTTTTCCCCATCTATTTGCCATGAAGTGATGGGACCGAATGCCATGATCTTAGTTTTCTGATTGTTGAATTTTAAGCCAGCTTTTTCACTCCACTTTCATCTTCATCAAGAGGCTCCCTAGTTCCTCCTCATGTTCTGCAAATCTGAGACTGTTGATATTTCTCCTTGCAATCTTGATTCTAGCTTGTGATTCATCCAGGCTGGCATTTTCCATGATGTACTCTGCACATAAGTTAGATAAGCAGGGTGACAATATACAGCTTTGACGTACTCCTCTATACAGGTTTCTCACGAGGCAGGCCAGGTGGTCTGGTATTCTCATCTAAGAATATTCCACAGTTTGTTGTGATCCACACAGCCAAAGGCTTTAGCATAGTCAATGAAGCAGAAGTAGATGCTTTTTAGAATTCCTTTGCTTTTTCTGTGATCCAGCATATGTTGGCAATATGATCTCTGGTTCCTCTCCCTTTTCTAAATCCAGTTTGTACATCTGGAAGTTCTCGGTTCATGTACTGCTGAAGCCTAGCTTGAAGGATTTTGAGCATAATATTGCTAGCATGTGAAATGAATGCAATCGTAGAGTAATTTGAACATTCTTTGGCATTGCCTTTCTTTGGGATTGGAGTGAAAACTGACCTTTTCAAGTCCTGTGGCCACTGCTGAGTTTTCCAAATTTGCTGGTATAATGAGTGTAGCACTTTAACAACATCATCTTTTAGAATTTGAAATAACTCAGCTGGAATTCCATCACCTTCACTAGCTTTTTTCATAGTAATGCTTCCTAAGGGCCCCTCAGGATGTCTGGCTCTAGGTGAGTGATCATACCCTGGTGGTTATCCGAGTCATTAAGAGCTTTTTTGTATAGCTGTTCTGTGTATTCTCGCCACCTCTTCTGAATCTCTTCTGCTTCTGTTAGACCCTTGCCATTTTTGTCCTTGGTTGTGCCTGTCTTTGCATGAAGTGTTCCCTTGGTATCTCCAATTTTATAAAGAGATCTCTAGTCTTTTCCTTTCTATTGTCTTCCTCTATTTCTTTGCATTGTTCACTTAAGAAAACTTTCTCATCTCTGTTATTCCCTGGTGGCTCAGAGGTTAAAGCGTCTGCCCGCAATGCGGGAGACCTGGGTTCGATCCCTGGGTCGGGAAGTTCCCCTGGAGAAGGAAATGGCAACCTACTCCAGTATCCTTGCCTGGAGAATCCCAAGGACGGAGGAGCCTGGTGAGCCCCAGTTCACGGGGTTGCAAAGAGTCGGACACAACGGAGCGGCTTCACTTTCACTTTCTTTCTTTGTTATTCTCTGGAGCTGTGCATTCAGTAGGGGATATCTTTCCCTTTCTCCTTTGCCTTTTGCTTCTCTTCTTTTCTCGGCTATTTGTAAGGCCTCCTCAGACAACCACTTTTCCTTCCTGCATTTCTTTTTCTTGGGGGTGGTTTTGGTTATCACCTTCTGAACAGTGTTACAAACCTCCGTCCATAGTAATTCAGGCACTGTCTCTGGCAGGTCCAGTCCCTTGAATCTATTTCTCACTTCCACTGTGTAATCATAAGGGATTTGATTTAGGTCATACCTGAATGGCCTAGTGGTTTTCCCTACTTTCTTCAGTTTGAGCCTGAATTTTGCAATAAGGAGCTCATGATCTCTGAGCCACAGTCAGCTCCTGGTCTTATTTTTGCTGACTGTTTAGAGCTGCTCCATCTTTGGCTGCAAAGAATATAATCAGTCTGATCTTGGTGTTGACCATCTGGTTATGTAGATGTGTAGAGTCATCTCTTGTGTTGTGGGAAGAGGGTGTTTGCTATGACCATTACTTACAAAAAAGATAAACTGCAAATATTCTAAGTGCTCATCAATAGGAAGGTGGGTATTTAAATAATTACGATTTTACTGGAGAAAATTATGACATCAAAAAACATAAGAACAGGCAAGCTATCAGTACCAATAAGGGACAACAGCTTTGATATTTTATAAAGTGAAAATCAAGGTATAGGACAGCATTATGTACTGAGTAACCCATTTCATATATAAAGAAACAGACTTGTATAATTTGATAATGATAATTAGAAGTAGTTTGTATACTTACTATATTTGCCGTTTTTTTAAAAACAGCTTTTAGAAATTAACTGGACAGGACTGACTAATCTTCTCGACATTCCTGGATTGAAGTAAGTACCCTGTCGTGCCCTGTGGCCAGCTTGCTGATGGCATGTGCGTTGTCGGCGTCGTGAGACAGCCCCGCGGCTAAGCGCCGTCTCCCGGGCAGCATCTCTGCCCCTCAGGCAGGGCGCTCGGGCCCCGGAGCCCGAGTTGCATCTCAGGCCCTGGGCTGCGTCTCAGGCCCTGGGCCGCAGCTGCACACGAGCCCTGTTGGGGTTCAGTGGGGCCATTTCATTTGTCATGAGGTGTCTTTCCAGAAAGTTTTGGTGTTTTAATATCCCAGAAAAATAAAAGTTTAAAAAGTTTCCAAGCTTATATGTTTCAAGGCAAGCCCTTTCTGGCTGCGTTGAAGCTGTGCTGCCCCATCCCTTCCTGCCTTCTCTGCCTTGACGCGCTCCTCCAGGGCGGGGAGGGGTCAGCTCCGACAGCAGCTGCGGGTACGCCGGGAGGCTTGGCTGTTCCCGGTGCTCTAGTGTCTGAACCGTGAGGACTCCTTCCCAACGAGCTGAGAAGCCTTCGGGGCATGTCCCTCCTGTGAGGGCGGTGAGGCTTCCTAGTCAGGCTGCAGGTCGTCTGTCCTCCAAGACGGAAGGCGACAGCGGCAGACCGTCAGTCACCACCAAGCAGGAAACGTGCTTCTGGTTTCACCACTGAACTTGCAGGTCAAAGTGCGTTGAGTGTTGGCTGCAGTTACATGTGTTCCTGGAGGACACTTTGTTAATCTGTGGGGCTCTTTTCCCTATTTTGCTTAGAAAATTGCATTATGAAAGCCTTGGTTCAGGCTGCTTTTTCTGTTCCTTTGTATGTATTATCTCATGGAATGGCCATTAGAAAGAATTTTATTTTGTTTCATTATCAGGAAAATATGAAGGCTTTAATAAACTGAGGCATAGTTGTAATAATAAGACTTTTTTAGGTACTATGATTTATTGGATATAGAAAAGTACCGTTATTTTTAAAAGATTCTTGGAAAGGACAGCTTTAAAAGAATTTTGTAAAAGGGTTGATTAGGATTCTTACTTTCAAGAACAAACCCAGCTCACTTGGTCTTCATTAAGCGAGTAAAGGTTTTGACAGACAGTTTGTTCTTCCATCCGCCAAGCGTGTGGAGAGCGCCTGCTCTGGGCGCTGGGTGTGGCCTGCGGCCCTGTCAGGTGGCCAGACGGGGCCAGGCGCTGGTATCCACAGGACAGCTCCTGACCCACGTTTCCTATGTGTGGCTCTGTTGCCAGGCAGGCTCTTGCTGTGAAGTAGCAGCTTCTAGCTTCCATTCTGTGGCATGCTTAGCAACCTCAGTAGAAGATTCCAGCAAATGTCCCTCTAGTTCCAGCAAAAGTTCCAGAGTTGACCTCTGTTTGTCTACCTTTCCTTGGACAAATTTTCCTAGCTCTGATGATCAGGTCTGGGTCTCGTGCCCACCCTGAGAGGAGGCAGAGAATTCCTTGAAAAAGTTGCAGTGAAGGACAGGAAGTCCCCCAAAGGAAGGGCTCCAGGAGTTGGAGGAAAGGGTGCCGGTCAGTGGCCAGAACAGCAAGTCCCTGCTGTTTCTTAGTGCAGAAAAGAATGTGCGTTCTGCTTGCCTGCCTTCAATGCCATGACCCATGCTTGTCAGGCGTCTCTGCAATAGCGTTGTGGCGGGGAGAGCCGGTGGGCGCAGCCCGCAGCTCTGGAGTCAGTCCCAAACCAGTGGAAAGGGAGAAACGCACATACACGAGGACACACAGATACACACATGCAGATACAGCTTCAGCTCATTTCGTGGATTTATATGAAGACAGACTCTGTGTGGCATACCTTCAAGCTATTGTTTTATATATAGATTTCTATACACGTATAAAACATTCTTATATATTAGGCTTATATAGGATTGCATATATTGTTAAGAATATATATGCATATATATTAGAAATACAAGTGGAAACAGACACACGCCATGCAAAAATGAGGCCATGGTATAAAAGAAATATAGTAAAATACTCCTTTGAAATTACATATGTTTATATATGACATTGGAGAAGGAAATGGCAAACCACTCCAGTGTTCTTGCCTGGAGAATCCCAGGGACGGGGGAGCCTTGTGGGCTGCCGTCTATGGGGTCGCACAGAGTCAGTCACGACTGAAGCGACTGAGCAGCATATATGACATAATTTATATCTAATTATGTAAATTTCATGCAATAAAATATATGCATGTGTACTTAACGTAAAACTTGGGCCAGTATTTTGTGAAGATTTTATCAAGCAACAGCTGTGGCAGGCCTTATCTTGTAAAAGTAAATATTTAATAACTTTGAACCTAACATAATGAAATCTTACCCCAAGCTTTACTAAATGAACGTCTGCCTGCTCCCTGCATTGACTGCAGAGCAGAAGCCAAGGTGTGAGGAGGTGGCAGGATGCCTGAGTCAACTTCACCTCACCACGCGTATTCGCTCTCCCCGCCACTGTTGAGTGAGGAGCCCTAACCTGAGTGTGAGGAGTGAAGGCTGTAGGTGATGCCCAGGGCCGGGTCAGGAAGACTGGGAGGGCGGAAGGCATGAGGAAGCTGTGCTGTGTGCTGAGCCCTGCCGCAGTCAGGACGGGGGCGATGGCAGCTCGCGGGGTGTGCAGCCCCACTCTGGAGCCATTGGTGGAGGTGCCAGCTGGGCCTTCTGCAGCGAGCAGGTTCCTGAAGCACTTGCGTCAGCAGTGAGGGGCCTTCTGTCTCAGTAGATTTTTCGAAATAAACAAAACTCGTGCTTCTGCAGGGAGATTGCCTGAAGTAAGTGTGCTGGGTGCTAAAGCTTTGAGGGACCGCTTCGTCGTCAGCTTGGGGAGCGCCGATCCAGTGTCTGCCAGCTTACGCCCTCCGAGTCCCTCTGGAGTGTGGACGCTGGTTAACTGGCCTCTTCACAAGAGCGGAGCTGTCTGGGGAGTGTGGTTCCCACGTTGAACCGAGAGGGCTGGCACTGAGCCTCCACACCTTTGCTGGCATTTGGGCCCCAGCCTGCAGTGAGGCTCGGCCGTCTCTCAGGGCGCGGTGGACTGTCACTGTGTCCCGGGGATGCCCCGGCTGTGGGCCCTCACATCCGCCTTGTGCGCAGTGCTGATGTCTGAGGAGCACTGGCGAGAAGTCTGTTTCTCCCAGGACTGCAGTTCTGGCTAAAGGCTCTCTCGCACGGCCGTGCAGCTCAGGTTCTGTGCCTCAGCAGTGGTGTTGCAGAGACCCTTGACTCTCCATTTACACACATTGACAAAGAATAGACAAAAAGGGTATTGAAAGTAGTTTCTTTAGCCCCCACAACTCTATTCCTGCTACTGAATTCTCTGTGCAGTGGCGTATACTGTTTCAAATTGATTACAGTATTCAGTACCTAATAAAGTGTAAAGAAGAATGAACTGTAAATTCTTTTACTTCATTAGGAGCTCTGCATATATAACAAGAAAGATGAATTTGATGTAATAAATGTGAAATGAGTAAATGCTTGTTTTCATATTCTCTGTACTTTTATGTATGTTTGAAATAGTTTATGTTAAAATAAGAAATTTAATTAAATGTATATTCAGTGTTAAATCAATGATAAAGTTATGTGGAAATGTATGAGTGTGATTTAGGACGTTGAGAAATGTAGCCAGAATATTACCTCGTGTTCTTAGAATAAATCCCACATAATTGTCACCAGAGCAGCATAAAGACCGTGTTAGGGGAACTGGCTCTGACGTGTTGGTGGGATATTGTGTCATGTTTACGCCAGGTTCACTGTTTCGGGTGGTAACTAACGTGAAGTGTCTGATCGTTGTGTTTTTTCAACCTCCCACCTAACAGTGGTCTATCAGACACTATCATTTCGGACATAATCTCAAGCTACCTGGTGCTCCCCAATCGAGTCACGGTTCCTCTTGTCAGCGAAGTCCAGATAGCTCAGCTGCGATTTCCTGTACCAAAGGTAAGCGTGCGTTCATCAACACCTAACACAGGCTGGAGGAGCTTTTCACGTATGGAGGTGCTGAGTGCTGTATTTCTCCCAACAATGACCTTGCTGTGTGGATCTTGATGCTGTAAAAGTGGTCTGTCCTGCCCGTCCTAGGAGGTGACTCGATGGACGTGAGTCTGCGTGAACTCCGGGAGTTGGTGATGGACAGGGAGGCCTGGCGTGCTGCGGTTCATGGGGTCGCAAAGAGTCGGACACGACTGAGCGACTGGACTGAACTGAACTGAACTGAAGGGCCACTTGGCCTAAAGCTTTCGGAGACTTAAGGGCAGTTCTTAAACCTCAGAGGTACTCACAGAAATTTAATTCTGCAGATGTCACTGCAAGTTGTAAAGGACGGCTGTGACAACTTACTGCCTCAGAAAGCACTTTCTGCTTGTGTGTGAGATGTACGTTTTAGCCTGAGCTGGGAACCTCGTGCCAGGCTCCTGCCAGGCGTGAGGAGCGGTCGTCTGGAGTCCTTCAGGGTTGGATGCGGCAGGCGTGCCGTGGGTGTTAAGCCCCCGGACGGAGTGGGCGGGCAGGGCTGGGCTGAGTCACGGCCTAGGGCTTGGCGACAGCTTCCCTCTGGGATGCATTCCTCAGAGTGTCTTCATCTGTAGGTTGGGGTGGCGCCTCACACACAGACGTGACCACACATCTTGGAGGCGCCTTCATTTGAGTAAACTAAACAACCTCAGCCCGAGACCACGAGGGCCTGCCAGCCACGGGTGTGGAGTCCTGCCCGAGGCCCAGGGCACGTTCTGGGAGGGCTGCTCCTCCTGGTTTGTGTCCCGCCCGTGTGGTCTCACCGACCATGGGCTCCAGAGGTGGAATGGGCAGCCTGTCACATGGTGTCTGGTCTCAGTTCAGAGTTTGTTTCATAAAGTAGAAGTAGCCAGTCTTTCCCCCTGCCTGTTACCCTTCTAGTAAGCTCGATCTCAGTAACAGTGCACAGACCAACAAACATTCATGAGCAGTCCTACTCTTTTCAAAGTCACAGCACCCCAGTGCTCACATCCCCATCAGTCTGTTGCTGGCATTCAGCAGGTGTGATGGAACACGGGTGAGGTGGGGATGTCTTTCTCCCTTTGCTGAGCGTTCTCAGCTCGGAGAACACAGGCCTGCCACTGCACACAGGAATCCTCGTGCTCCTGGGCCGCGGGCTCTGTGCTCTGTGCTCTGTGAGCACTGGGGACCGTCTGAGCCTGCCCGGACCCACCCTTCATGCTGCTTAAACATGGAACCACAGTGTCTAAGCATTCAGTTCAGTCGCTCAGTTGTGTCCGACTCTTTGCGGCCCCATGAATCACAGCACGCCAGGCCTCCCTGTCCATCACCAACTCCCGGAGTTCACTCAGACTCATGTCCATCGAGTCCGTGATGCCATCCAGCCATCTCATCCTCTGTCGTCCCCTTCTTTTCCTGCCCCCAGTCCCTCCCAGCATCAGAGTCTTTTCCAATGAGTCAACTCTTCACATGAGGTGGCCAAAATACTGGAGTTTCAGCTTCAGCATCAGTCCTTCCAGTGAACACCCAGGACTGATCTCCTTTAGGATGGACTGGTTGGATCTCCTTGCAGTCCAAGGGACTCTCAAGAGTCTTCAACACCACAGCTCAAAAGCATCAATTCTTTGGCACTCAGCTTTCTTCACAGTCCAACTCTCACATCCATACATGACCACAGGAAAAACCATAGCCTTGACTAGACGGACCTTAGTCGGCAAAGTAATGTCTCTCCTTGTGAATATACTATCTAGGTTGGTCACAACTTTTCTTCCAAGGAGTAAGGGTCTTCTAATTTCATGGCTGCAATCACCATCTGCAGTGATTTTGCAGCTCAAAAAAATAAAAGTCTGACACCGTTTCCACTGTTTCCCCATCTATTTCCCATGAAGTGATGGGACCAGATGCCATGATCTTCGTTTTCTGAATGTTGAGCTTTAAGCCAACTTTTTCATTCTCCTCTTTCACTTTCATCAAGAGGCTTTTTAGTTCCTCTTCACTTTCTGCCATAAGGGTGGTGTCATCTGCATATATTTATCTGTAAAAATATGTGTCATCCTATGCTGATTGGTTCATGAACAGTACCTGGTAACTTAAAGTGTTTATGGTATAGAATGCTACCCCCTCAAAAGATAACTTTACCACTTGTGTTTACCTTGAAAGAAATATGGGTGGATGTTTTTTATCAATTAAGCAATATCTTAGGGAAAGAGAACTATGTTGTCTGTGAGTGTATATATCTCAGAGTTTTAGTTTCCTATCCATAAAATAGGTTTAATGACAGTATTTCATAGGATTATTCTAAAAATTCAGCTCAGTGATTGGTGCGTATGAAGGACTTAGGAAGAGTCACCTACATCCCTGGGTGTTGGTCTCCACTGCAGTTACCGCCCGTGGAATTCCTACCAGGACACCGCACTGTTCCGGGCCCATGAGGCCCTGTGTCGTCTGCCTGGCTCCTGCCGTCGGCCCTGCCCAGCTGGGGCCCCTCCCTCCCAGGAGGGTCAGCAGTTCATGCTGGCTCCTCGGTCTCTGGCCTCTGGTCAGACCCTTGGGCCCTGTGGTCTTGCCCCTGAGGCACTCTTGTTTGCTTTCTTTGCACAGGGAAGAGGCTCTGTCTTGTCCCCAAGGCAGCCTTTGCTCCAGGCCTGTGGGTGAACCAGTGAATAGTCTGCTGCTCTTCTTTCCAGGGTGTTCTGAGGATACATTTTATTGAAGCTCAGGATCTTCAGGGGAAAGACACTTACCTTAAGGGACTTGTCAAGGGGAAGTCAGACCCCTATGGAGTGATTCGAGTTGGCAACCAGATCTTCCAAAGCAAGGTCATCAAGGAGAACCTCAGTCCGAAGTGGAACGAGGTGTATGAGGTGAGGGAGTACGGAATGCTTAGTGTGAGGTGAGGGGTGGGTGCTGAGAGTCCTTCCCCGGTGCGCTCCCGCCCTTCCCCGGGGTGCGCTCCCGCCCTTCCCCCGGGCTGTGCTCCCGCCCTTCCCGGGGTCCGCTCCCGCCCTTCCCCCGGGCTGTGCTCCCGCCCTTCCCGGGGTGTGCTCCCGCCCTTCCCCGGGCTGTGCTCCCGCCCTTCCCCAGGGTGTGCTCCCGCCCGCTGGTGGTGTGCTTGTTCAGTGCGCAGTTCTCTTTGCTTTGATTTTAAGTCTTTAAACATATTTCACCTTGTATCTCTACCTCACACACAATCTTAAACCTTAATCACATTAAGCTATCTCAGTAAATAACTGGCCACTAACACAAACGTACTCCACGATGAGGTTAGTTATGTACTGTTGTGTAAGTTTTCATGTAGCGCATCTGGACATCTCTTCATGTCCCAGGTACAGCCACTCACGTGAGAAGACGCCCTCATATCTCCACATGAGGGATCTGGCCTTTGGGCTCAGCACTGTAACCAATGCCTTTTGGGTGTCGTGGGGCCGTATTTAGTGCACTTGGCCAAGATGCCCCCAGAGAATGCCTCTCAGAGTGAACTGCCATATCACAGGGCATGCGGCTTGGAAAGAACTGGAAGAGGGTACAGATTTTACCCCACCAGCTTCTGGTCCTCCCTGCCAGTCTGTTGCCGGACCTCCCAACTTCTGAGTGGTGGTGAGGGCCCAGCCCTGACCAGGGCTGCTGCAGGAGTGGAGAGATGTCCGCACCTGTAGCCCCGATAACTGGGAGCAAGCGCAGTGCCATGTGCGAGGGGAGTTCCCAGGGGCTCCTGCCATCAACCGTGTCTCGGGTCCGATTGTGGGGCCTGGGTGCGGAGCAGCTGCTGGCGCCGATGTCAGCTGCGGTTACGACTTAGGACGGACGCTTGTAAGGGTGAGACAGCCGTGCTCCGGTACCTTCCAGGCTCTGGTCTATGAACATCCCGGACAGGAATTGGAGATCGAGCTCTTTGACGAAGACCCAGACAAGGATGACTTTCTCGGAAGGTAAGTCCTCGGTGACCAGGGGTGTGGACTCTTCCTCTTTGATAGTCACTCTTAAACTTGTAACGTCAGAGCAGGTTTATTACACGTTACATGTGTGCTAAAATGGCTTTTTGATGCCAGGTTTGTTTCACCTTAGACCTCTTAAAACATGTTTTGTTCCTAAAACAAGTTTTACATTTAAGTAAGAAAAGGAAAGCTAAGTTAAACAAAACTTGAAATTCACTTTCTTGGCTGTGCTGCCCCATGTAAGTGCTCAGCCACCAGCTGTGGCCCTGCACGCAGCCCAGGTCCCCAGCCTTGCACCCAGCAGCCGCTGGGCTCCGGGCTCTAGAAACAGGTTTGTGAACTTCTGATTTGTTATTGGCCTATGAGGGTGGAGACAGATGGTAATTTACATTGTGCCTATATATTGAAAAAATAAATACGGAGTTGTCTACTTATATTGAACGTGTACAGCTGAAAAAATATGAACTATCAGAAAACACACTTTAGCCTAATCTATAACTATATAGATTATATAGTTACATATACTATATAACTGCATTTCTTGTGGCAAGAAAGATAGAAGGGTAAATGACACTGAACAGGTCTGGTTTCATCAAGGATGGCCTGTGTGTTAGGCTGTGACCTCAGAGTTCATTTGTGAGACCCTTTATCGAAGAGCAACCAAAAGGTTGTGAGCAAGGCAGCCAACAGATGAGATCTGCAGTAAAGCCTCTGTTAGGTTCCGGCGTCAGCGGCTGAGACTGGGGGCTGGCTGGGCCCCCGGGCATCTGTAACGGAGCAGGGGACGCGGGGCCGTGCAGGGCAGCGCGCAGGGACAGTGGAGGGGCTGCGGAAGATAGGCTGTGACCTCAGAATTCATTTGTGAGACCCTTTATCGAAGAACAACCAAAAGGTTGTAAGCAAGGCAACCAACAGATGAGATTTGCAGTAAAGCCTCTGTTAGATTCCAGCGTCAGCGGCTGAGACTGGGGGCTGGCTGGGCCCCCGGGCATCTGTAACGGAGCAGGGGACGCGGGGCCGTGCAGGGCAGCGCGCAGGGACAGTGGAGGGGCTGCGGAAGACAGGCGTGAGATTGTTCCGCCTGCTCGTCTCTGGCTCCAGGCTGCCTCGTGCTTCCCAGCAGAGCAGGACTATTGAGGGAAGTGGGACAGGCTGTTGGGGTCATTCCAGGCACGAGGCAGAGGCCTTCGTGGCCCTAGAGGTGCCGGTCAGAGCTGAGGAAGCAGGGCTGGAAAGGCGGTCAGCGCCTCCTGGTTCAGCGCACCACGACGGAGCCCGATCCGGAGCGGCTGGTGTCGCTCAGAGAGAGCTCGTCCCACCCACCCTGGTCGAATGCGCCCGGCCCGCACACCCTGGGTTCCCCTGTAGACCCGCCCTCCCCGCCCCGGGGCTCCCCTGTACACCCGCCTGCATGCCCGGGCGCCTCCAGACCACTGCCTGTGGGGAGGACCAGTGATCCCAGCCCTGCCCTCAGCCGGGCCGCGCTGAGCACTCCCTGCTCACTTCACACCGGGTGGAAGCTTGCAGGATGAATGTTTCTTGGTAAACTGTAGCATTCTGTTGCTTTTCTGGAGTACTTTTTCATAGAGTAATGCTTAAGTTTATTTCAGTTTTCAGAAGTGGTTTTCTGTGTTCTAAAGTTGTTGTGTTGTTATTTCTATAGTCTTATGATTGATCTTATTGAAGTTGAAAAGGAGCGCCTTTTAGATGAAGTAAGTTTCCTTTGAGTATTGTTCTGTTTCGTCAGTGTTGATGGTGAGTACCCACTGCCACCATCCCCGGCTGTCTGAGAACTTAACAGCCGCTCACAGACGTTGAGAACTTAGGCCTTCCAGTACCAGCGAAGTGAAAATAAATCAGCACCTGCCAGAAACACAAAATCCCCAAGGGTCCAAACACATGCCCACTTTGTGCCAGGCAGGCATGGTCTGCCTCGGGGTCAGGGCAGAGTGTGGTGAGAGCTCCCGAGAATCGGGCATGGAAAGGTGGTTGGGAGTCGTAGCAGAGCGGCTCAGTGCAGTTGATGAGATGTTGTCCCAGGAAAGACCCCCACAAACGCAGCATGAACTGACAAGCCACAGACGCTGCTTCAAGCCAGATGCTGCTGTCAGAATAAAGAGGATAAAAAAGGAAGTTTGTGATGGCTGCTAAAAGATGGGTAAGATTTGGATAAGCAAGGCGCAGTTAAGCAAGTCCCTGTGAGAGCCGCTCTCGGCCGCACACAGCACACCCTGGACAGCGTCTGCAGTGGCCCTGCCGCCGCGTGCCGTGTGCCACAGCCCCAGGAACGCCCTGCCCCCGGACGTCTCTCCTAACGCCGAGTGTTTGAGCACCGTCCTCAGCTGACAGCTTGATGGCTTTTAAGCTGAAACAAGTGTAAACCGATTCTTGTTACATAGGCATGAGGAAAAGCACACTTGTTAGCGTGTCTGATACTGGAACTCAGTGCTTGGGATCAATGTTACATTTTTTCTTGGCCCCTGCATTCTATGGATGTCCATATGTAGAATCCTGGTAGTGCTGGGTGGTCCGAGCGGACATTTGAGTCCTTGCATGTCAGACAGGGATGGCATTGGGAGTCGGTGCGTTAACACACAGAGCGGTCCCTGCTGTCAGCTTCTGGGGCCAGCAGCTCGTTCTCAGGCCTGAGCTAGAAGTGGCGGGACTCGGGCCTGCTGGGTTTGTAGAGACTGCTCATCTCGCGGGTCCGGCCCAGAGGGCTCTGGCTGACCGCATCTCGCTGGTCCGGCCCGGAGGGCTCTGGCTGAGCTCATCTCGCGGGTCCGGCCCGGAGGGCTCTGGCCTGACCGCATCTCGCGGGTCCGGCCCGGAGGGCTCTGGCTGACCGTCTCGCTCTCTCCGCAGTGGTTCGCCCTGGACGAGGTGCCCCGAGGGAAGCTGCACTTGAGGCTGGAGTGGCTCACGCTCGTGCCCGACGCATCGGCCCTCGAGCAGGTGCTGGAGGGGCCCGCAGCCCGCAGTCCTGGGCGCTGAGATGAGTGTCGGAGACTGCGCTGCTGCTCACAGACTCGGGGCAGCAGCCTGACTCGTGCTGCGCGTCACCGCGGTGGCGTCGGCGCGGGTCAGAGCCAGCGGGGCTTTGCAGGTGTCCACAGGCTTTCGGAGGCCTCGGGTCTCCTGCTCGGGTGCCCTTCGGGGGCTTGGGGAGCTCCTGCGCACGGTGATCTGAGCGGAGCCTCGTCGTGTTCATTCTCTGTACTGCGCATACGGGATGCTTATTTGCCCCTCTTCCTTGTTTTCTTGAGCAGTGTAGGCACAATTAGATAGAAACAGGAAGCTTGGAAACCCGCCTGCTGAGGCTTTTCCCTTCCGCTGTAGGTGCTGACAGACATCAGAGCTGACAAAGACCAAGCCGATGACGGGCTGGCCTCCTCACTGCTCATCTTGTACCTGGACTCGGCCCGGAACCTTCCGGTAGGTGCTGGCTTCTGGCAGCGGCTCCTGCTGGGTTTAGCCATGTGCTCTGTGCGCGTTGCTCTGCTTTCCCTTCCCTGCAGCCCAGGAGAGCAGCGGTGGAGAGGGGTACAGGTGCACTCCCGTCATGAATGTAGTGTTACTTTCCACCTTCCTGGCTTACCCAGGGTGGTCAGAATTCGCTGATGTGTTTTAGTACACAGGAAAAGAATACACTTAGTAGTTAGGAAAGAAAATACCCTGTGGGAAAGTGCTGATTACTGAAATTCATGCCTGAAGATGAAAATCGAATCCCTTTGGCATCCCCCCGGCCGTGGCACGGCGGGGTGAGGGGCCGCATGGGGGCAGGGATGCCCTGCGCACGGCTTCTAGCCCCGAGCACGCACCGTGGAGGACAGTTTCACAGATGGTGCCAGCACTCGGAGAGGAGGAGGCGAACCAGCCCTGCTGTGGCACCGCCTCCACGCTGAGGGCACTGGCTTGCGACACCGTTGCGACAGCATGTTTTAGAGCCCGTCTACCTGTTCAACAGATGGCCTGTCTGCTCCATTTCATTGTGCTGGAGGCCAGTTTTATTAAAGACTGCTGTCTGCAGAGGCAGGGTGTTTCCTCCTGAGACGGCGTGGTGGTCAGTGCCCAGTCACCTGAGGGCCCCGTGTGTGCCCCCTGCGTGCATCCTTGTTGCGGGTGGGTGCCTAGGCGTCCCTCCTGACCGTGGCCACACCACCCTGTCCTTTACCTCATGAAACGCACACCCTAATTCTGTTCAGCGCTTCTCCAGGGTTTAAATGGTACATTACTTGGCTTTGCTCAAAAGCAGACTCGATGTATTTTGTGCATCTCTGTTTTATTTAAAATTTTTAACAATTAAAATCTGATTGATCATCTGTTTTTTTTTCATTTTGCAAAGATGTTAACTGTGTTTACGAATGTGTATAATTGTACCCTTTCTTTCAGTGAAGGTTTAACCTTTCTGCAGAATTACTTGTACGGTAGAACTTTTTGTTTTTAAACACAGTTTAAGTCTTGAAGTCTTTTATAGTGCCTGATGGGAGTGAGTTTGCTGTATGTTTTAGAACAGAGGGAAGGAGTGGAGAAGGGGCTTCTCTTGACAACTGTGTGTTTTGTCACATTAAGTTAAAAGGGAATGGTGTCACATAAGAGACAGAAAGGAGCGTGAATGTATTAACCTGCTGTTGGAAGGCCGCTCTGTGCATGAAGTGTGCTCTGGCCGTCAGAGGCAGAGGGTCTTGAGCAGACCCCCCGCCGTGGGCCTGTTGGGATGGGAGTGTGCGGCGCCCCCGCGTCTCCGTGCGACTCTCTGACTCTGCCTGTTGCATCCTGGGTTTAGTGCTTCTGTGCCTCCATTGACCACAATCCACCATTCTTTGCTTTCTCCTCCCATTTCCACTTTCCCAAGAGTATCTACGAGGGAAACTTTGGGTGTGGCTACTTAAAAGAGAGGCGAGCGTCGGGACTAGTGTTTTGTGAAAATACTGCCTCAGTCTATAGAGCACTATTTGTGAGTTCTCAGTGTTCTTCCTTCTCGTGTTTGGTGGAGACTGCTAGAATGTGGACGGGGGATTGACACCGTCTGCCCGGTGCCGGAATGACGCGCATGCCTTTCCGTCTTGCATGCTTTCCATTCCTGTGAGTGCTGCTCTCGTGCTTGTCTTGTGAAACGTAGCTCTGCTTTAACTAACATTGGTGACTGCATCTGATACCGAGGTGGACCAGCCCGATGAGCCATGGAGGAGCCTTGAGCTCTGACGCTGCTCCTGGCCCTGAAAAAAAAATTTTTTTTTAATCATCTGAGGAAACAGTGAAGTCATAATGATTAAAATGGATTTTCTTACAGTTCATCTCAATGTGAGATGTAAATATTTCTTTGCAAGCTTTCAGAAATCTTCTTAAATCTGCTTTCTCCTCCTGACCAGACACAAGGGGTATCAGAGCTTGGCTTTCCATGAAGTCCCCAAGGCCCCGGAAACAGTGGGTGAGACAGAAACTCACTGCTCCCTGAAGATGTGCCTTCTCCCCCGTGTACCTGGAGCTCCTGGGGGAAGAAGTGTATGTTGACTTTGCGATTCACTGCTTTTAAGGAGCCTCCAGAATTCCCAGAGTGGGCAGCTGAGCACTCTGACCTTTGTCTGGGAAGTGATCTCACCCCTGTGTCTCCTGAGCCTGTGCTCTGGAGCCTAGGCTCCTGGCACTGTTCGGGTCCTTTTAGCAGAGTTAGTTTCCCTTGCTTCGGGCTCAGAGAAAGCCGATGGCTTAGTCCTTAGTCTGGAAACTAATTATTGATTTAATTCAATAACTAGTGAGATTCTTAAAGCTCATTTGTTTCATTTTTATTTCAGCATGCATACTGTTTATTCTTAATTTTTAAAAAAGGGGCAGGGAGCAGCATTTTGTCCCATTTGATGGGTGAAGACAGTCAAGCCAAATGAGGGGCGGGTGGGCTGCTGTCACCCCACTGTTGGGGGGTCAGGAGGCAGCGCTTGTGCCTCCGGCTGCTGCTTCCGATCACTCCCAGGAGTGTCCCAGTGGGGCCTGTGCTGGAAGCTGCTGCCCTGCCAGCCGAGCTGGCTGTATAGCTACTGTTTTCTGTAGCTTCTCCTTTTATAGGAAATGCTTCTGACCTTGTGTCGGGATTTTTTTAATTGCTTTGTTATATTTAGCTAAAGTGAAAGTGAAGTCACTCAGTCGTGTCCAACTTTTTGCGACCCGTGGACTGTAGCCCACCAAGCTCCTCCGTCCATGGGATTCTCCAGGCAAGAATACTGGAGTGCGTTGCCATTTTCAAGTGTTGATTTATCCAAACTAACTTTCCTCCTGAGTTATCAAAACCACATACTCTGTGTGATGATTTAAATATAGGTGTCACCAAAAAGTCCTGCAAAACGAGCCTGGATAGATTGGTCACTTCCCCTCTGGTTTTCTGGATAGATTGGTCACTTCCCCTCTGGTTTTCTGGATAGATTGGTCACTTCCCCTCTGGTTTTCTGGATGGATTGGTCACTCCCCCCTCTGGTTTTCTGGATGGATTGGTCACTCCCCCCTCTGGTTTTCTGGATGGATTGGTCACTCCCCCCTCTGGTTTTCTGGATGGATTGGTCACTCCCCCTCTGGTTTTCAGTATGTTGTAGATCTGTCCCTTTGTCAGCTGTCCCCAAAGGCTTAGCCTGTTGCTATTTCCAGCGGAGGCTTTGGGTGGCTGCCAGCCCCACACTCTGGTACCTTCTGCTGCTCAAAACACTCCTCCTTTTCAGCCCTGTGAGTGTGCTTTCACCCCTGGTCCCGTCTGGAAACCTCAGCACACAGACCTTGCTCCCGAGCTGGAAAGGGCCTCTTTATCCTGTGGCCTCAGCACTTGGACCTCCTCCTCTGGCCAGAGGAACAAGAGGGTGTCTTCTGACCCACAGAGGCCTCTGTGACCCACATGCATGTCCCAAGCACTCTCCAAGGGCTCTGCGTGCAGAGCTCATTGCGTCTCAGGCTAGCGGGATCCCTTCTTAGATGAAGTGCTGAGATTAGAGACCAGGGTTGCCTCTAGGAAGCTGCGGAGCCAGGATGATCTGAACTCAGCCATGTGACCCAGAGCCCACCTCTCCGCCCTCCTGTCTAGTCCATCCTCGTATAAAGTGAACTTGTTACCGCTCCATTCATCTGTGAGTTCATTGTGCTGTCTGCGGAGTCCATCTGAGAGGAGTGCTGTTTGCGCTGATGCCCACTCCGTCTGTAGAGATGCTGGCTGTGTGAGATGGAGCCCTTGGGCGAGGTGCTCCTCCGCACTCTGTGAGAAGTAATTTCAGCTCTTGCTTGGAAACAGCGCAGGTGGCTTACTGGTGGCGAGGGGTGCTCCTCCGCACTCTGTGAGAAGTAATTTCAGCTCTTGCTTGGAAACAGCGCAGGTGGCTTACTGGTGGTGAGGGGTGCTCCTCCGCACTCTGTGAGAAGTAATTTCAGCTCTTGCTTGGAAACAGCGCAGGTGGCTTACTGGTGGTGAGTCGCCCCAGTGCCAGCGGTGCAGTGATGTCCAGAGGCTTCACGCTGGGCCGCCGCCGAGCTCTGTCTCACCCCGGGCCTGGGCAGCCCCCCATGCCCTCACATGGCTCCTCTTGCTCGCGCAGCCCACACCAGAGCCCCTCTCCTTGCAGCGCATCAGCTGGTGCACGCTGGAGTGACACGCATGCGGGAAGGTCACATCTGCAGAATCGCCCCAGTGCCAGCGGTACAGTGATGTCCAGAGGCTTCACGCTGGGCCGCCGCCGAGCTCTGTCTCACCCCGGGCCTGGGCAGCCCCCCATGCCCTCACATGGCTCCTCTTGCTCGCGCAGCCCACACCAGAGCCCCTCTCCTTGCAGCGCATCAGCTGGTGCACGCTGGAGTGACACGCATGCGGGAAGGTCACATCTGCAGAGAGGGAGCTAGCTGCAGCTCAGCTTCTCGATGTCTGCACTCAGCTCTCCTCAGCCTCAGGGCTGCAGTTCCCAGCCTGGCCCAGCCCCACCCCAAGGGGATCTGCTGGACCCACTGTTCCAGGGTGCTTCATAAAGAATAACACTCAATTTGAAGTTAATTCCAACTCAGGTGATAAAATCTTTCATTTTAAATGTTAATCCTCAAAGGATCTTGCAAAACAACTCTATCTTGCCTTTTTGAGGACAATAAAGTAATAAGTTTTTAAAATCAATAAAAGTAGGACATAAAACCCATAATAATAATAATAGAATAGTACAACTTTAAAGCTAGAGGGAGCTTTTGAGATGACCTGATCCGCTTCTGCATTGTATGCTTGTAGAGGGGACGAGGTAGATCAGGTCCCATCTTTCCTGTGATTTTTTTTTCATGAGAAGATAAAATCCAGAAGGAAGAAAGGTACCATTTGCTCTTCCAGGATATGATTGGCTGGAGAGCAGTTGGGGCATCTCTGGCCCATTGATTTGTACTTTAGATGAAACCTTCAGCTTAATTATGGTCGAAACTTTATGATTTTTTTTCAAGGGACAAATCCTAGGGTTTGTTCAAGCTAAGGAGAGCAAACAGAACCCTTTCCTCAGGTGTCATTTTTGGATTTTTCAAATCCCAAAGATGAGAGGGATGGGAGTAAAAGAACAGTGATATAGAGGCTGATCTGTTTTGATATTTACAGATTAAAGGTTTAGTCTAAGAAAATCTTGGGCATAAAGAATACTTTTACAGCTAATATTTACTGTTTCTTTGCGTAATTCTTTGTGGGTTTTGTTTTAAAAAATTTTTGTTCTCATAAGTTTTCATGTCATTAACCTTAACAGAAACTCCTCATTGCATGCTTATTAACCCTTGGTATATTCATTTTCTTCTGACTTGAAAGAGTAACCCATTAGAATTTAACCCTGATGTCTTGAAGAAGGCTGCAATTCAGAAAGCTTTAAAGGTAAACTAACAGTTTTCCCTTCGAAAGTTGATCAAAACATATTGAAAGAGATGATGCTTTAACCCATATAGGTTTATTGACAGATTCTTCACAAAGTAATAGAGTCATAATTACTTGTTTAGTTGAAGAGAGGCTACTTTTATTGTTAAAGAATTTAGTAGTTAGAAGAATTTAAATCAACTTTGATGATAAATTTGTAAGATATCAGTGTGGTAAATTAGACTTTTTTCCTGTTGGCCTCAGGCAGCAGTATCTAAGGTGCTTTTAAATCATCTGTACTTTAATTGGATTTGAGTTTGTGAAAATGGTGAAATAGAAGTTCTGCTTAAAATCGTAACCAATTTTTAGACTGTGATTAGAATGTGTGCCCAGTACACTGTGACTTCCCATTAAAAAATCGCCTCTTCCAATATGCCGCACCAGGGCCATCTCTGGGTTGGTGGCCTCGGGCTTGAGGTGCTGTTCGCTGGGTGGCAGATCTTTCAAGAAGCTGTAAATCTCATTGAATGAGGTTTATTGAAAACTAAGCTCCACTTCTTAAAATGACATGTGCATGCATTTTCTTGCTAAATTAAAAAATTTTTTTTTTCTGATTTCTTTGAGGCCTTATTTTAAGCTTAAATATTTAGGGGAATCCCGTGAGTTCAGTGTAGTTCTTTTAATTCTATGCAAAGGAATCAACAGTGGGTTTTGATCAGTTTCATCCAGAAGAATAAGTTAAACTTCAGAAAAGGAAGACTAGCATTCTGCTTTGATACAGGATTTACAAAGCCCTTAGCACACCCCACTGAGGAGGGGAGGTGGATCTCCTTTGGAGTACTAGTTGGTTAGCGGGGTATTTCCTCACCAGAATGCTGGGAAGGAACATCTCCACAGCCCTGGCTCACCGCTTCTTTGGTAAGGGAAGATTATTGACCCGCAGAGCGCGATGGCTAGAATGAAGGCTCTCCTGTTAGACGAGACTGTCTGGGCTTGAACCCCTGAACAGCCAGCAGCTCGTCAGCGGGCCCTGCAGTAGGCAGCAGAGGCCTCCCTGCTCTGACCCTCTGAGTGGAGCGCCGCGTTTGCTGACTGGGGTCGTGCATTTAAAGTGCCCGGTGCCACTAGCAGAGTCCCTATAGTTTTAGTTGCTATTGCGCTACCTTATTTGAGCCTAACAACTCGGTTCTGGAAATGGTTTTACGCCCATGAAAACTGAGGTTCAAATCAATGAAATACACGTAGATCTTAGTAATCAAGTAGAGAAAAGCTAAGATTTAGATTGAAGACAGTCTGACTTTAAAAGCTCCTGTTTTCGTTATACCCTGTGTGTCTGTTTGGTGCTGAAGCATTTTGAATATTGCGTCCTGATAGAAGACTTAGTCACTGATGAAACCTTTTTTCAGAGTATCCAGAAGATCATCCATTTCAGGACAGTTAGCCCTCGGTATCTGCGGATTTTGTATCCACGAGTTCAATCTAGGATTGAAAATACCCTGGAAAAATCTACAGGAAGCTCCAAATAGCAGCATTTACATTGTGTTTACAGCTATTTACGTAGCATTTACACACTTTATTAGGTATTGCATATAATCTGGAGATGACGTAAATTATACAGAGGATAATACTAGGTCATTTTATAAGTGAAATTTGAGCATCTTTGGATTTGGCATCCTGACAGGGTCTTGGAACCAACCCCCAGCAGATACCAAGGGATGACTCTACACCATTATTTTATATATGACTGAGAAAGAACCCATGGGCTTCCTTGCTGGCCCAGTGGTAAAAACCAACTTGCCAACACAGGAGACTGTAGTTTGATTCCCTGGGTCAGGAAGATCCCCTGGAGAAGGAAATGGCAACCCATTCCAGTATTCCTGCCTGGAAAATCCCATGGACAGAGGAGCCTGGCAGGCTACAGTCCATGGGGTTGCAAATGAGTCGGACACAACTTGGTAACTCAACAACAACAACAACAAAGAAAGAAAATAAGGTGCCAGTAAAGGTTTGATAGCGTTTATTTTACACTTACTGAAAGAATTTTTAGACTTAGGATAAACATTTTTTAGGATGCCACTCACACACACACACACACACAAAAGGAAAATACAAGCAAAATAAATTGGGGAAGGCAGTGATACCTGCCACTCTGCTGTAGATCTGCCCCAAAGCAGGCACTGAAAGTCATCCATTGTAAATTCCATTTTGTTTTCAGAAATGTTAGAAAGTTTAGGCAGGGGGGTGGGGGAATGTATTTAAATTGATAAGCTACAGTAAATAGGAACGAATGGCTACTTCTTCAGAGATTAATTAAGTGTATAAAGTTAGCTTCAGTATCAAAGTCGCAAAAGTAGCAGTAGCTTAAGTGAGACAGAAGTGTATTTCCCTTGGATGCCACCGAATGCTGACTTGGGGCTTGTGGCGCTCCATACCTCCAGCCGAAAGGGGCACACAGCAAAAGCGAGACCCCTAGACCGTTATGGGGCCACACCTCCCACAAGGGAGATTCAGAAACCGTATCCCTGTCACACAGGATGTGTGCTCAGCTACCGCCCCAGGGCTTTCACATTAAGGGAAGAAGGAGAAGTGGATTTAGGGGGAAGTTAGTATTCTCCCGAAGTAGTCTGTAGCCTTGTTTTTTTTTTTTTTTTTTTTTTTTTTACAGTGTTTATTTCATTTTGCAGAATTAATTCACATCAAAAAGATGAACCAGAAACTAGATTATCACAGTAGGTTTGGGCTAGTAATTTTTTATTCCAATAATCATAAATTTGACATCTCTGTCATTGCTGCAGTGTTGAGGATTGACTCTAAAATTATTTAACTTAAAAACATTTTGTGACTTCTAATTAATTTCCACTAACACAGATATTTAACTGCATCTTCTTGTGGGGCTAAGTTGTAAATAAACCTCATATATGTTGCATTTTACCGTATTTTCTTCTATCAGCTGTCTGTACTAAAGTATGCTTCTTGCCATTTTAACTCATTCCTGAATTTTTCTCATTGCATTTGTATCTGCTTAAATGCAATTTAGATTGGTGTCTAGTCTTCCAGTCAGACTTACTTAGCAGCTGGTAAGCAAGATTTGATGATTGCTACATGTTCAAGCAGAAGATACTAAATTAAAAATGTAAAAACATGCCTCTGACACGTTAGTATTTTTAAGATTCCAACCAAAAAACTGTTGTGAATCACAAGCTCTCACATTCGTCCTTCCTGTGCTTTTCTCTTTCCATTTGTCTCACTTTATTCAGTTTGTTACCTGAGTTTTCAGAGCTGGAATTAACATGAAAGATTTTCAGAAGATTCCATTTTTCCAGGGTTGCTTGCTTTAAACGTAAAATACCTTAACGTTTTAAAATTGTTTGCAAATACAAGTTTCATTGATTTATGTAGATACAGTTGTGGCTTTGGGGGCTGCTTAGCAATTAATGGTTTTCCACTTAAGTCGTGGCTAGATGCTCCCTGTAGCTGAAGTATCAGAAGTGAATAGAAATGACTGTTAATATGAGCAGTAATTCCATGTTTAGTAATCCCTATTTCAAGACATGTTTATTGATTTTATCTATTTTTTCTTTTTGGATAGTCTGGGAAGAAAATAAACAGCAACCCAAATCCTCTCGTCCAAATGTCAGTTGGTCACAAGGCCCAGGAGAGCAAGGTAAGGTGGGGACGCTCTGACTGCGCCTGTGACCTTCCTGCCACAGGCACCGTTGAGGAGGGGGAGGGTGCAGGTATTGAGACTGTTGGCGTCCGCGTCTTTGTTTTGTATTCTAAAATCAATGATTTGATAATGAGCTACTTAATTCGGAATAAAATATATTCACTTAAAAATAACATGAAAAAGACATGAATTTGTTAATTATGTTTTTGCTTGATTTCATGGGTAGATGACATGGGACAAACTTCTCAGTTTCCTTTGAATGCACTATTAATATTTTGTTTAAAAGACAACGGTGTACTTAAAATTCAAGAAATGAGAATTGAATAGAAGACATTGCTGTATGCTAACATGTGCTATCTTCAGGAAACATTTTGGGAATTCCTCCCTTTTTTTGACTGCTAACCAATAATTTAAGAAACTTCCTGCCGAGCAGCACTCCACAGGCCAGGGGAGTGGGGGCTGTCCATGCAGATGACACGCTGTGGCCGGGCCGGGACCTGGGCTGGGAGCTGCTGGCGGTCATCCCCCTGCCACACGGCAGCTTGCGTAGTTGACGCCTAGCAGCACAGCCCAGCTGGAGAAGGGGTAGGCTACCCACTCCAGTGTTCTTGCCTGAAGAATCCCCAAGGACAGAGGAGCCTGGCGGGCTACAGTCCATGGGGTGGCAGAGAGTCAGGCACAGCTAAGCACAGCACAGCCCAGAAAACAGGTGTCACCTCAGCTTCCACACGCGGTGCTGGCTGCACTTGTCCACAGAAGACATCCTAGAGCTGATTCAGGATGTTTGTTTCAGATTCGGTACAAAACCAACGAGCCCGTGTGGGAGGAAAATTTCACCTTCTTCATTCACAATCCCAAGCGCCAGGAGCTCGAGGTGGAGGTAATTATTCGCATGTTTACACAGATGTGTCTATATTTCCACGCCACACAGCACGCAGAGAACTGCCACCACGGACGCACCACACGTGGCCCTGCCGTGCGTGTGAGCCGCAGGGCGGGAGGGGTTTCAGTCTTCACCTTCTGGCTGATTGTTCCTGGTGTCCAGAACTGCAGCTGGCGTTTGTGTGTTGATGTTGCTGTCAGCCTTTCTGTGCGGGCGCCCCGGGCGCTGCTGCGTGCTCTCTGCTGGCAGTCAGGGCACTCCCCTTCCTCACTTGCCTCACTGCCCACCCGGCCTCGGCCTGAGTGGACACCTCTGCCTCCTTCAGGTCCTGAGGCACAGCCTGGATGTCTCCCTGTTGCTAAGTCTGATGTGGGAGGAAGTTTCTTTCTACTTCTGCTGGTTTGTTATAGGTTTTTGTCATGAGTGGATGTTGAATATTGTCAAAGACTTTTCTATGATGTTTGAGATGATCATGTGGTTTTTCCTTTTGAAGTTTGTAAATATGGCGAAATGCAGTACTGATTTTCAAATCTTAAATTTTATAAACCTCTATTGATTTTCAAGATTTAACATTAGAAAGCCTTGCAAGCAAACCTTTTTTGGGGAATAACCCTGCTTACTTGTGATGTAGTATCCTTTTTACATACTCAATTTAATTTGCTAAAATTGTGTTAAGAATTTTTGCATCATAAATAGGAATAAAGGTGTGTTGTGCAACACAGAGAAACAGAGCCATTATGTTGTGATAACTTTAAATGGAGTCTAGTCTGTAAAATTATTCAATCACTTTCGTACACCTGAAACTAATGTTACAGACTGTACTTCAATTTAAGAAAAAGAATAAGACGGGATAATAATTTTAAAAGAGAATTTTTGCACTGCATCCCAGGGATTGAACCTGTGTCTCCTGCATTCCAGGCAGATTCTTTACCCACTGAGCCACCTGGGAAGCCCACTCATAAAATAATTTATAGTAACTGGACCTTGAATTTACAACAGTAACTTTTCAAGTTCTGTAAACTTAGCTATTTCATTTAAAAATGCTTTTGTGTTTACAGTTAAAAAAATAAACAATGAGGCTTTTAGGTTTTCATGTGTAGTTAACTTATTTGATCATTTTTGTATAGTCTATGAAACCATCAAAGTTCTTACTCTTTTTGTTTAAACAGTCTGTAGCATGACAATCTCACAGGAATAATTCCTGTTGTAGAGGTAAAGCTGAAAGTTATTATTCAGCAGCCAGATATTGCCATGCCTTTAAAGCAGGTATTGTAGATTTTGAATAGAAAGAGTAAAAGAAACTTAGAAATGTGTCTTCTCCATAAGAAGCGTTCGTGTTCACCCAGTAGAGACTTGGCGCAGCGCCGGGAATGCGTGCCGTCACCATTCCCACAGGGCTTAAGACGTCTCTCTCTACGCTTCGGATCTGCGTGGACTGCTGCCTCTGGCCCAGGGCTCGCGCAGCAGATTCTTTGGACGAGACTCCCCATCTCTTATTCTCAGCATGCCTGTGAGGGGGAGATGGCGGCCCTGGGACACGGGGGCCCTGTAGCTCCACTTGATACAGTGTTGGGTTTCCCTGAGGAGCTTTCCTCCTGCTCCGTTTATGGACACATGACTGAGAAGGGGAGGCTGAGCTGTGTCTTTGACACCCAGGTTTTGGGCCCCCTGCGCGTCCTGTCTCTGTCTCCACACTGAGCGCTCTGTTGGCAGGTGCGAGATGAGCAGCACCAGTGCTCTCTGGGGAACCTCAGGATCCCGCTCAGCCAGCTGCTCGCCCGCGAGGACATGACCCTGAGCCAGCGGTTCCAGCTCAGCAACTCAGGTCCCAACAGCTCTCTGAAGATGAAGCTCGCCCTCAGGGTACTGAGTGTCCAGAGTGGTTGGGGGAAGGGTCCCAGGTGGACACAGTCGCAGTGCCGGACGCAGGGCAGAGGGGAGTGTGCAGACGGTTGCTGAGGGCTGTGTAGCTCAGGGGAGCCATGACCAAGGCTTGTGCTCAGACGCCGACGGCAGCGGTGTTTCCCGGCTGCTGAGCAGGCCGGAGCCGTTCCTCACACTTTGAGATGAGTCCAGCCAGTCTTTTTATCCTTTGGCCCAGAAAGTATTGCTATCTGGATCAATAAAGTTTTCTGCTATTGTTAAATTTTCAAAAGTCATTCAGAAGGGAGAATTTAATAAAACTGTAAGATGGTAGAGATTACAGGAAAAATAAATTCTGTCCAAAATAGACAATGATTCATTTGTAAGTACCTAAGGAAATGCTGAAAATAAAACTGGCAAACATATGGGAAAGTGCTAAAACTCCAATTTTTAAAATGCAAATTTAAATGAAGAACCAACTTCTTAAAAAATTCAGTAGTCTGTGGAGGGTGTGGTGGGAGCAGTCTCCTTGGGCCTGGTCACAGCCCCTCCAGGTGGGACCACGGTGTCTCCAGTGGCGAGTCATAGAGCCCTCTGTCCGGAAGCCCGACTCCCGGGGCCAGCATAGCACTGGGGCTGTTGGCTGCAGCTTTACCTAGGGAGAGGCTTCAGGCTGTCGAGATGACCCCCGAAGCCAGGTGTTCACGTGTAGGCTGCTCGGGGGATGTGTGCACACGCAGAGCAGGTGTGGAAGGAGCATGCGGGGTGGGGCTGCTTGCACGTCGACCCTCAGAGTCTGGCAATCTCTCTTTCCATGATCACTGGTAAGGTGGTGGGATGGGGGTCTGTGGAGGAGGAGTTTATGACCTGGGCTCTTCCTCCACAAACCTGCCACCACCGTGCCAAGAGTGGCTGCCGGCAGAGGCCAGAGTGCGTTGCACTGTTGAGTGATGTGCACACTCCTGTTTTACACTTTCTGTGATGTGGTAGGATAGCTAAATAGGTAGACTGCTTTGAATGTTTTGTGCCAGGGTTTAAAGAAACTTTGCAAATGAGGGTCCCTAAAGCTGTTCACACGTGAGCCTGTGACCAGCATCAGCGGTTTTCATCCTGTGTCTATTTTCACCCCGAGGTGCTCCACCTTGAGAAGCAGGAGAGGCCTCCGGACCACCAGCACTCAGCTCAAGTAAAACGGCCCTCTGTGTCCAAGGAAGGGAGGAAAGTCTCTGCCAGGCCTCAGATGTCTGCGACGCCGGGCTCGGGTGACGGCGGCACGGCCCCATCCACACCAGTCGCCGGGGGCAGTGAGAGGCCTGGCATGGAGGAGCGAGGCTTGCCTGCGGAGGCCGGCCTGCAGGGCCCAAGGGACCTCGGCCGGAGCTCTTCCAGCCTCCAGACGGGCCCCGCCAGCTCCCCCAGCCACAGCTCCGTCAAGGAGCCCACCCCAAGCATTGCCTCAGACATCTCACTGCCCATCGCTACACAGGAGCTGCGGCAGAGGCTGCGGCAGCTTGAGAAGTAACTAGATGTGCCCTCGCTCTGGCGGAGTTGACGTGGGCCCCAAGGGCTCTGGTGGGGGTTGGAATGCAGTCTTAACCAGACTGTTTCAGGCAGTGTGGCCCTTTTGCTCCCTGAGCCTCTGGCTTTCAGAGTAAACCTGCTGTTTTCTGGTGCCTAGTGTTTGGCTCACTTAAAGCTTAAATTAAGAACAGTGGGGTGATCCTCAGGTCAGGAAGGCAGCGTCTAGAGCGGACCTGTCGGACCTTAGCCCGGGCCACGGAAAGGCCTGGTGGGGCGTGTTTGTTTTTTGAGGACAGCCCTGCTCTTTCATGCTGGGTTCACGCCCGCTGCACCGCCCAGCGCTTTGTCTAGGGATGTTTGTGTGGATTTCTCACTCAGCCCATTTGTCACACGTGTGTCCATGGCTCCCTTAGATAAGGACAGGGTCTGTGGTCACCCTGAGCCTCAGATGTGAGCCTTTTCCTCTTGGCAGGAAGAGAGACTTGCCCTTTGAAGCAGTTTCCTCTGCTGCCCTGCTATGCTCAGTGTGAGGTGGGGCAGGTGGTAGAGAGAGAGCACCCCTCCGCCCGAGAGCTCTGTGCTTCAGCCTGAGACAGGCAGGGGCTATGACCTCATCAGATGACCCGCGAGGCTGGGGCCGGGGGCTCTGAGAAAGGAGCGCAGATTCGGGCAGTGCCCGGGTAGACAGAGCCTCAGGAAGACGGTTAATGTCTGTAAGGAGAGCCCCTGTCTTGATTTTACTTTGGGCCCCAGCTTTTAGGAATTGGGCTATATTGAACCCTTGAGTGGAATGTGAATCCTGCTGGTCCATTTGTGCCCAGAAGTTTAGACAGGGTTCCCCTTCGTCAGTTTGCCACCTCCTCATGCCAGGGAAGGAATGTGCTCACAGCCTCTGAGCCGTCTGCAGAGCTCACTCTCCGCTGTGTTTCCCCAGCGGAACCACCCTGGGACAGTCCCCCTTGGGGCAGATCCAGCTGACCATCCGGCACAGCTCGCAGAGGAACAAGCTGGTGGTGGTCGTGCACGCCTGCAGGTGAGCGTCCTTGCAGAACAGAGCGGGCAGGCGGGGCTCTGAGTAAGGACTGTGACCCTGGCTTTCATGACATTTTCTGTTCACAACCATTTTGTTTGCTTGGAACACTCCCTTAAATGCCCCCTGGTGCTGAGCCTTTAGACACAGTAACGGGTGTGTTTTTCTGGTTTTGAAGTGTCTTGGGGGTTCAGTTTCCAGAGCAGCTAACAGTTCAGAAGATGCAGCAGGTCTGTGGGACCATGGCAGGAGCAGCTGTAAGTCTGAGGATGGGCAGGCCGAGGCAGGCCGGTGTGCACTCACGCAGTGAGCACAGCGCAAGACGGCAGTGCCGCCGTGGTGTGTGTGTGGTTGTTGGTGGTGATGGTGTAGCACTGACTGGTGGTTTTTCTTCATGTAACTTGTCGGTCTCTGTATAAGACTTGTTGAGTCTCTGTTGTGAGACTCGTCGGTATCACTAGTAGCTCTGATGTAAATAGGTGATATAAAAATTTGGATGTTCTAAAAAAGTGTTGGAAACAGGGAAGAAAAATTAGTAACGTTTAGAAACATGATTATGTGAGTGCGTAGGTCAGTGCAACATGTGCTTATTTACTGAGCACCTCCTGTGTTCCTGTTGCTGAGGTGCTTCCTCGGAGAGCTTCCAGAGCAGCAGGCTGGCCAAACGACCCTCCTCTGGGCTTTCGGGCTCCTTGAGATGAGTGAGCAGTTGGAAGTGGCTGCAGGGACAGTTGAGCCTGGGACACCATAGGTTTGAGCAGTGTGGCTACACCAACACGAAGATTTTTTTTCAGTACTATTTCAGTCCTAAATATCACCGCTCTACACCACTTGCCGTTGGCTGACTCCTCGGGATCAGCCGGTTCTGAACCACATAGGTCCACATAGGTCCTTAACCTCCGTGTAGTTCAAGATCAGCTGTAATTAAATACTAGGTGTGTTTGGCCCAGTTGTTGGGACAAGAGCAGCAGGAGGAGGTGGGCATGTGTCTGACGGAAGGGTTCAGGGGGACGGAAGACAGAGGAGGGCATCCTTGGCCTGAGCAGAGGCCAGGGAGTGGTCCTGAGGACGGCAGCTGCACGGCCTCCAGGGCCTCCTGGGAGGTGACCGCGTCCCTCCCTCTCCGGGGCCTCCCGCGAGGTGACCACGTCCCTCTCTGGGAGGGCCAGTGAAGCAGTGTGGAGGGCGATGCTGTGGTTTCCCTGTTGGCAGCAGAGCAGGGAGTCAGAGCGTCCCCCAGACTCTGGGCTGAAGAGACGGGGCTGAGGCCACCTCCGCGGCTGCTGGAAGCTCGCGAGCACGGGAGAGGACAGTCGCCCCCCTGAGTCCTCAGCACTGGGATGAGTGCGAGCGTGGGGCAGGCTCTCACGCTCACTCACTCACCCACTCGCTCACTCGCCCGCTCACTCACTCGCTCGCTGGCATGTTTCTAGCCCTAACACCTAGTGTTCTCTGGTCTGTGTTACAAGGAATCTCATCGCCTTCTCTGAGGATGGCTCTGATCCCTACGTCCGCCTGTATTTGTTACCAGACAAGAGGAGGTCGGGAAGGAGGAAAACACACGTGTCGAAGAAGACGCTGAACCCCGTGTTTGATCAGAGGTATGGTCCATGCTGCGGGGCGGACAGTCCACACCGCCCTTCGAGGAAGGCCTGCTGGTGCCTATGGGGAGGCTGACCAGAAAACACCTCCCTGTGAGCAGTCGGGGGCTTGTTGATAGATGTGAGTACCACATGGATCCTCAGACCACATCCCAGCAGCCTTGGTCTGCACACATGTGGCTGGACCCCAGTCCACGCGGCTCAGACACCACCGACATCTGGGGAGATCACAAGTTGAACGACGCTGATGTCCCCTGACTCAGTTTACATCCATCGCTGACAGTGCCAGTCGCCCACCACGCCTTCTGACCTGTGACTGCACCTAAACCGAGGCCAGAAGCCAACGAGCAGGTGCCAGCCTCGGTCAGCCACAGCCGCGACAAGCGTGGGACCCACCTGCAAACCTGGGGGTCAGGCTGCTCGCTCTGGGAAGACCAGCACATCCCCGCGTCCCCGCGAGGCCTCCGACCTCGTCCTTTGCTTGGCCAGCCTGGCTCCTGGAGGCTTGTCCGGCAGCCTCTGGCCTCAGCCGCCAGGAGCCGCCTGCAGATGCCTCCTCCGCGAGGCTGCTTTGAGGGTGCTGGTCTTCTTCACACAGGGCTCTGAGCTCTCGCCCCTCGGTCTGCAGGGGAGGGACTGGCCTGGCCTGCCCAAGTGTCTCACACCACAGCCCAGGTTTTTCCCCAGGAGTCAGGCACTGTGTCCACACTGGGGGCCTCAGGGTCAGCTTCGCACATTTAGGGTTCCAGGCTCCTGTTATGTTTGAGAAATAATGGAGGGGATGCGGGAAACTGAGTCTTCCTGAAGGGCCAGGTCTAAACATCTAGCCGAAGAGATCACTTCTACAATAAAGAAACAAAGATCATGTTTGGAGTGGACTCAAACAAATGTCAGTTTTTAGTTACAATAAAACAGAGCAAAATGATGCAGGAGTGTAGGGTGATCCTCTTTTTCTGCTTCAGCTTTGATTTCAGCGTCTCACTGCCAGATGTGCAGAGGAGAACCTTGGATGTGGCCGTGAAGAACAGCGGTGGCTTCCTGTCCAAAGACAAAGGGCTTCTTGGCAAAGTAGGTTTAAAAAGTTCTGCATTTTGTAAAAACTAAACGCTTGACCCACAGTATGCATTTTAGACTGGATTTATGTACATGGAGGACCACGTCAGCTCAGCTGCCGTGCGTGGCCTGAGTCAGTGTCGATGGGAATTGTCTCCACTGACACTGCATGCTAACCCGCCGTCAAGGCCGTTTGTTGGCTGCAGAAAGGGCCTCTTGGGTATAATCGACCATGGGTCATGGGTGGATCTTAAGGGTAGAAAAATTGAAAAGCGAGACACCCAAACTGCAAGTTGCCAGAACCCACTTCTATAGGCGTTTTCTAACCGACAGGTGCTGGTTGGTCTGGCATCTGAAGAGCTCGCCAAAGGCTGGACCCAGTGGTGAGTGTCCCCCCGACAGACACGGAGCCTGTGAGTCCGCTCGAGAGCCTGGCCCCCGTGACCGCGTGTCTGCTGTCTTCCTGTGTCTCAGGTACGACCTCACAGAAGACGGGACGAGGCCCCACGTGGTGACGTAGGCCGCTGCCAAGAAGCCCCCGCTGCACCTGCCCGCCCTGCGCCAACAACCCCCACACACCCCTGAAGACACACCCTCGCTGCCCCGCACCGACACGCCCATGCGCTTTTCATAGTGTCACGGACTTGGTTACTGGCCCCGTGATGGTTTTACAAAATGTTGGTGTTTTAGGTGTATTTGGCCAATATTAGCATTAAGTTTTGTATGTTTAAATTTCCTCTAGTATTTCAGCAGTTGTCACGGTGTGCATAGCATAGCGGCCAGCTGTTGTGTGTGTAAAGCTACATATCGGCTGTCTCTCCTAGGAAGCCGATGTATGGACCTGCTTATTATTGCCTTGTTTTGTATATCACTGAGGTGTACTATGCTATATAAATGGACTATTTTTTATGATCTCTACATGCTGGTTTGAAATTCAGAGAAAATGGATCAAGGAAATATATATATATTTTTTTCTTCTAAAACTTATTAAATTCTTATTACTAATAATCATTTTTGTCTCTGCAGGAAAAAGTTCTCAGTGACCTATTTTGTGGTGTTTCTTTTTAAAAAGAAAAGCTGAAAGATTAGTAAATGCTAGTATATTTCTGCTCATTATAAATGGTAAAAATATATGCAAAATATTTACACTTTCATAAATATAAAGATGTATTATAAGGAGTCAGTTGTAGCGCTTATAAGGAAAAATGTTGTATGAGCAATATAAAATATCACAAGACTTGTCATGGTTCACAGTGCACTAATCTGAAGTTTCTCACATAAAATTAATGTCCTAAGTTTATTTTTAGTTGCTTGTTATAACTTATTCATGAAACAGTACAGATATGTGATGCTTCCCCTGAAATACAGTACTTCAGTGTGAGCGGTTAGTCTGTTGTGGAATTTTCAGTGTGTTCTCAGCTGTAAACGAAAGACTAACTCAGGTTGTCTCTGCAAAGGCTGTGAGACAGGTCGGGGTGCGCAGATAGGGCCTGATGCGGGGAGCCGCCAGCGGCGCTCGCGTGCTGCTGTGACGCGCGCGGGGCCGAGCCGGCGCCTCCACCCGGGGACCAGGGGTCTTGGCACGGCGGCCGCAGGCTGTCATAACCTCCTGCTGGGTTTCCTCACCTCATGCCATGCCTGACCTCAGTATTGGGATGTTGTTGTCCAACTTTTATTTGGGAGTATTTTTTCTTCTTAGATTAGGAAAAGCATGTTTTATATCCATGTATATAAAGGTCCCAAGCCTCTTGGAAGTGAGTTTCCATAGCCTGCGGCAGCTGTGCCCACCCTAAACACGTGCGCGTGTGCAGAAAGCTTTAAATATCCGACGCTGCGGGCTGCAGATGACTTCCTGAGCCATGAGGACATCCCCCAGCCCTGTGTAAATACCGGGGGAAATGTGGCTCTGAGCTTAGCGACCTCACCGTGCGTCCCGCGTGCCTCCTGGACGCTCGCGGGGCCTGACTGCCCAAGTGCCTGTGGACGCTGCCTCTGCTCTGCCTCTCCTGCCCTCGGGGCTCAGCTCTGGCCCGTCACACTCTGACCCCGGGGGGTGGTGGAGCCCGGAGCCTCGCAACACGTTTCACGCAGCCGTGCAGATCCGGTGCCCTTGCAGCTTCCTGGGCCGTAAGGCTTCTCCGAAGCCCCAGCGGAGACCACCTCCTCCGTCAGCACGGCCGCACAGGAACACCTAACTCTGGTGTTTTGGCAGCAGGAGAAAAACCCGTCATTACTAAATCCAGTGGCCTGCCCGTGGCTTTAGATTTATTGGAGACTTTTTAAAAATCGGGTTTGTTGTGGGAATTCCCTGGCGGTCCAGGGCCAAGAGCTGGATGTTTCACTACCAGGGACCTGGATTTAACCCCTGGTCGGGAACTGAGCTCCCACAAGCCATGAGGGACCTGCTGCTCCCCCCAAAAATCAGGGTTTTTGAAGGGCTTCTGGCATAATTTCTAAAAGAAGGGAAACACTCACTGAAATTTAGCACACCCGTGGTTTCTGCCAGCAGCCCCGGTATTTGGGTCTTGCAGCCGTGCACTTCACCTGCTCAGCGTGTTCTCGTACATGTTCTACATGGAATGCTTTACTTAAGCAGTTAGGCAACATAAATGTCACGAAAGGGGCAAAACCCAAACAAAGGCAGTTGGCTGCACGATGCCCACCCTTTGTGTAACCGGTGGGGCCTGCACAGACTCAGCAGCCAGCGCCATTCTCTGTAAAGGGAAGAGATGACTCCAAGGCCAGGTCTCTGCCTTTGTAGCCGACAGGCCTTCAGAGGAGACCTCTTGTGCCCAGTGGGGCAGCTGAGACTCGGCTTTAGGCCAGACCCTGGGCTCCGTGATCCTGGCGATGGACAGTCAGTTCTCAGAACCTTCGTCACCAGTTGTGACCAACTGCTTCATCTGGGAAAAGGGAACTTCAACTTTTCTACCTTGACCCAAACCAATGGAAGGAAAATTAATGTTGGTTAATTTGAATTGTTACTTTATTGCTTATCCTGTGCCTTAAAGTATGAAGTGTGAGGCATTGCTTCAGGTTAAAACAAAACACGCCTCGCAGCCGAGTTCACCAGTTTATTCCTTGTCAAGGGTCAGCCCTCCTTTGTCAGGAACTGAAGCCAAATGCAAATAGTGGTTGTACACGGTTGTTGCTTTAACGCCATTCTAGCTGGACCACCCCCTGCAGATGGAACACAGCAGAGGGTTTTTTTGTTTTTGTTTTTTATTGTAAAATGCCCTTTTTGCTCAACTAATTTTACATGACAGTGCATGTATTTATTCAATAAAACTTTTTGTGTTATCTTGCTTGTGATTTATTCTTCCTTTGTCTTTTGAAGTAAAATTTTTAGTGTGGAACCAGGCAGTTTGAAGTGTGTGTAGTATAGTACTTGTATATGTTATTTGTGAATTCTTTTGTTTTCAAAACTGTATCAGCTCACTGATATTACTCCTTAGTTTCCATCATAACTTGACCCTTCTCTGCCTCTCTCAGACTCTGAGTTTTGAAAACAGCTCTTCTGAAAGATAATCATGAGTAGAAACAAGTCTTTTAAAGCCAGAGCTCTGCGAAGTTGTTAAGAGAGTCTGGTCTGAACAGGAGGGAAACCCCCGGAGGCAGCGTCACTGAGTACAGGCTCCCCTGCTCGCCTGGAGGAGACGGGAAACCCGGGAGGCGGCCCACTGGGGCAAGGGGCGCAGAGCTGGCGGACCTAAAGGGTGGCAGGCTAAGGTCTGGGAAGAATCATCTGGACCAGGCCTGGATGCCAGGTTCTTCTGTGTCAGACATGGTGGGTGGGAGGCGGGAAAAATTAAAACGGCTGTTTAATTGTTGCGAATGGCTCCTAGAGGGGCGCGCCTGGGGCGAGGGGATGTGTTAGTTTCATTTTCTTACAGCCATTTCACACATGGTGTGAAAAAGAACATTTTCTGCCGTGTCAAGAAACAAGGATGAGCTGACAAGGGTCAGCAGTCTGTCCTTTCAGGCCCCAAACGTGAACTTTGAACAGGGACCCCTCCCCACGCAAGAAGCCCCAGAATGCCGCAGTCGTTCACGGGGAGGGGCAGGTTACCTCCCAGTGGGCTAAACAAAGTCACGTTAGCCCTGGTCCCGGCACACGGTTGATGGAAAGGTGTCTGTTGGATAAAGGATGTATAAACTGCAGTTCAGTTCAGTTGCTCAGCCATTTCTGACTCTGCGACCCCGTGACTCGCAGCAGCCAGGCCTCCCTGTCCATCTCCAACTCCCGGAGTTCACTCAGACTCACGTCCATCGAGTCGGTGATGCCATCCAGCCATCTCATCCTCGGTCGTCCCCTTCTCCTGCTTTCAATTTTTCCCAGCATGAGGGTTTTTTCAAATGAGTCAGCTCTCTGCATCAGGTGGCCAAAGTATTGGGGTTTCAGCTTCAAAATCAGTCCTTCCCATGAACACCTAGGACTGATCTTCAGGATGGACTGGTTGGATCTCCTTGCAGTCCAAGGGACTCTCAAGAGTCTTCTCCAACACCACAGCTCAAAAGCATCAGTTCGGCGCTCAGCTGTCTTCACAGTCCAACTCACATCCATACACGACCACTGGAAGAACCACAGCCTTGACTAGACGGACCTTTGTTACACTTGGCAGACCTTAAATAACGATAACATGAATTTGTCCTAACAAGTTTCCATTTAAAGAAAACCAATTGGCAGTTCTTAGTTATGGCTAAAGAGAAAGATACTGATGAACACAGTAAACAATACTGTTGAGACAAAAGCCAATGGTATCATTGAGAAGTAATTGAACCAGGAAGTCTGTTTTTGTGTGAATCTGGCAACCCTGGGCAATATAACAAGGACAGAAACAGGTTATAAATTTTGTCTTGGGAAAGAAGGTCATTTTCAAATAGATTGTCAACGTGAAAAACCTAAGCAAGTCGTATGAAAACTCTTGAACAAGTATTTCATAAAGGACCAGTTATAAAAACAGAAATTTCTGTGTCTTATCCAATAATAGCTATTAGGAAACAAAATGGAGAACATCCTACAGCAGGCCCGGCGCCGCTCTGCTCCGGGTCCTGGGGACCCCGTGTCGGAGACGGTGGCGGTCCTCACGCTGCAGCTGCCCGGGGCGGCGAGGCCAGCCACCAACAGGAGACTGACCGCAGCATCTTACGGGAAAACCTGGGAAACGCGTCAAAGGGCGCGGGGACTCGGGCTCCCCTGCGGCCGTGCGGAGGCGCTGTCCGCGGGGGCACCGCGCGCTGGGGCGCTGGAGGCACCCCCGGCGCTGCCCAGGCACCAGGACGGCGGACGTCGCCCAGACGGGCCCCTGCGGCCCCGCGGACCACGCAGTCCAGGGGTTCTCCAGGCCAGAGCCCCGCGTGGGGAGCCGCTCCCTTCTCCAGGGGCTCTTCCCAAGGCAGGGATCAAACCCCGGTCTCCCGCACTGCAGGCGGACTCTTCACCCGCTGGGCCAGGGAAGCCCAGGACCACTGGGAGAGGAGCCGAAGTGTTAAAGGAACCTCTGGTCACTAGCTGACCAGGTTGGCTGACAGTGGAGACTTCAGAGGCAGCATGTGAAAAGAATACGGCCTCTAGAGAATTGACCCGAGAGGCTACTAAGTGAAAGATACCTGAGTCGAGGCAAGTATGTGCAAAGAAGACTATCCGAAGAACGCACAGAAAGTAGAGCGTGGTTTTCAGGGAAAGAGAAATTGTCAGAAGGATGGAATAAGAACCCTGGAGTGTGAACCACAGCGCCTGGGATGCAGTGTCCCTGAAGCTCGGCGGCAGGCTCCGCCGAGTCACAGCCGTCTGCCCTCCTGGGAGCGCGGAGCGCGGGGGGAGCGTGGCAGCCCCCGGCGAAGCCCCGGAGGGGAGGCAGGGCGGCTCCGGGAGCGCAGCGAGCCCGCCGACCCGAGAC
>SJXO01006423.1:87763-102040 GCA_006408615.1 Connochaetes taurinus
CCTGGCGCGCGCGGGTGGGCGGCAGCCTCCGCGGCCTCAGCTCCGCGCCCGCTGCAGGCCCCGCGCAGCGCCCCCGGGCGCCACCTGCTGCCGCCGCCGGCCTAGGCCTGTGCGCCGGGGCCTCCCAGGGCCCCTCCCCGCGGCGCCAGCAGGCCAGTTTGTAAACACAGATATGTGCAGAAGCCCTAATCTTTCTGCCCTGAACTTTCCCAAACTGGCTGCCGTGTGCCCCACATGTGGTGACCAAGAGCACCCAGGTGCCCCCCCAACCCAGGTGCCCTTCAGGATGCCTGGCGTGGCCCACGAGCCTTCCAGCAGCTCCCTGCACACGCTGGGCCGTATGCCCACCCCGGGCAGGGCCTGCCTTCTGAGGCCTGGTGGGTTCTACTTGAAGTAACTGCAGAGGACCCGGGGGCCAGGCCAGGCAACACCATGGCAACCCCAGGAGCGTCTCCTGTGCCAGCCACGAGGACCCGGTCACGGGCTACACATCGCTGCACTCAGGCTCCAGGCTGGTTCCTGTCCCCAGTCCCAAACGGGACAGTCGCACACAAGACACATCCTTTTCTAGAAGCTTCTCTAGAATCCGACAGTGTGGGGAAGGCTGGTCCTCAGGTTCTGGGTCATTTCACTGCTACCAACTGCAGGGCTGGATTTGTCCCCAAGGTGATAGGCAAGCTGTTCATGGCAGTTTTCTAAATATGTAAAAAGGTAAAGGCTCAACCCTCGGTTCTGCGTGCAAGCCTACCCCCATGGGATGGAGATGGGTTTTCTTTTGTCGGACTCTGCTTTCATTTTCACGGTAATATTTCATATCAAATAACCTAAGATTCCCTTTCACTTGTCTGCAGTTTTGCAAGCTGCTTCAACTCGGGAGGCTGAGCTCTTTATTGGTGAACACATTCAGTTCAGTTCAGTTGCTCAGTTGTGTCCGACTCTTGGCGACCCCATGAATCGCAGCACGCCAGGCCTCCCTGTCCATCACCAACTCCCAGAGTTTACTCAAACTCATGTCCATCGAGTCAGTGATGCCATCCAGCCATCTCATCCTCTGTCATCCCCTTCTCCTCCTGCCCCGAATCCCTCCCAGCATCAGAGTCTTTTCCAATGAGTCAACTCTTCGCATGAGGTGGCCAAAGTATTGGAGTTTCAGCTACAAAATCAGTCCTTTCCATGAACACCCAGGACTGCGCTCCTTCAGAATGGACTGGTTGGATGTCCTTGCAGTCCAAGGGACTCAAGAGTCTTCTCCAACACCACAGTTCAAAAGCAGCAATTCTTCAGTGCTCAGCTTTCTTCACAGTCCAACTCTCACATCCATACATGACCACAGGAAAAACCATAGCCTTGACTAGACGGACCTTAGTCAGCAAAGTAATGTCTCAACTTTTGAATATGCTATCTAGGTTGGTCATAACTTTCCTTCCAAGGAGTAAGCATCTTTTAATTTCTTGGCTGCAGTCACCATCTGCAGTGATTTTGGAGCCCAAAAAAATAAAGCCTGACACCGTTTCCACTGTTTCCCCATCTATTTCCCATGGAGTGATCGGACCAGATGCCATGATCTTCGTTTTCTGAATGTTGAGCTTTAAGCCAACTTTTTCACTCTCCTCTTTCACTTTCATCAAGAGGGTTTTTAGTTCCTCTTCACTTTCTGCCATAAGAGTGGTGTCATCAAAAAAAAAAAAAAAAGAGTGGTGTCATCTGCATATCTGAGGTTATTGATGTTTCTCCCAGGAATCTTGATTCCAGCTTGTACTTCTTCCAGCCCAGCGTTTCTCATGATGTACTCTGCATATAAGTTAAATAAGCAGGGTGACAATATACAGCCTTGATGTACTGCTTTTCCTATTTGGAACCAGTCTGTTGTTCCATGACCAGTTCTAACTGTTGCTTCCTGACCTGCATATAGGTTTCTCAAGAGGCAGGTCAGGTGGTCTGGTATTCCCATCTCTTTCAGAATTTTCCACAGTTTCTTGTGATCCACACAGTCAAAGGCTTTGGCATAGTCAAACACGTTAGCATAACTTAAATGAAACATAACACCAAGAGCTTCTTAGATCATTTTTTATGCAACAGTTTTTCCAAAACCTTGCCCGGATTGTCCCTCATGCCCTTCCAAGTGTGTGAATGCCCCCAACACGAGGAGCCAGGTCTATCTGTTCTTTAAAGAGTGTAGAAAATAGCTTTGGGGAAATTTGGGTGTATACACGTTACCCTTCTTTGAAAGTGTAAACCTCTGAAATATCTTGTTGACTTTTCCCAAAGGTAAAAGGCCAACTGCTTACGATGCTACCCATCGCTTGGCAGCGTTCAGTCACAGTCCACTGCACACAAGACAGTGTGCGGGGCCGTGAGGAGCGGCCTGTCTTCAGGGGCCAGATGTGCATGTATGCCTGGTTCTGCATGCACGAGCACGTGGGAGTTGCCAGTGCATGCACGAGTGGACACGTGTGTGCTGTGTGTGCGTGTTGACTGTGCACATGCCTGCCTTGCGTGCTTACACGTGTGTGCATGCAAGTATGTGGGTATGTGCTTGTTGTGTTGCATGTGTGTGTGGTGTGTGCACTTTGCGTGCATGTGTACAAGTATGCGTGAGCATGTTTGGCTCTTCCGAGATGTTCTTCTCAAACCCAGGGTTTCAGTCTGGATCTCCTTGAGAGCAGAGCCTAAGGCAAGACCCGTGTGCGTGTGGTTGTTTGGTAACGTGGGGCTGAGAGCGAGACTTCCCTTCTCCTCTGGTCTCTGAAAAGATAAGTTTACATGAGAGAGTAATCACCTGTTTCTTAACACTTTGGTGAAATTTGCCTATAAAAACTTCTGAGCCGCCTTTCAGGAAGAATTGGATTACCGTTCATTTTGACATTTGGTATTCGTTTATTTTCAATTTCTCAGCAAATCAGTTTTGCAGACTATCTACCTCATGCTTTCCAATTTTTTGGAAAACAATTTCTCAATCTCTGTTATATTTGCAGTTGCAGCTCCTTTAAATTTCGTAACATTGTTTCTGTGTACCTTCTACTTTTTTCTTGATTAGAATTGCGAGAAATCCATTTATCTTATTAGTTTTGTGAAGAAGAAAAAAAGAAAATGAAAGTGTAAATCGCTCAGTTGTGTCTGACTCTTTGCAACTCCATGGACTGTAGCCTATCCAGGCTCCTCGGTTCTTGGGATTCTCCAGGCAAGGATACTGGAGTGGGTAGCATTCCTTTCTCCAGGGGGTCTTACTGACCCAGGGATCGAGCCTGGGTCTCCTGCATTACAGATGGATTCTTTACCATCTGAGCCACCCAGGAAGCAGGTTAGTTTTGTAAAGATATTATTTTACTATGTCAGTTGTTTTCTTTATATTAAATTCTGCTCTTGCCTCCCTTCTGCCTACCTTGGTTTATAGAGTTGAACATCAAACTTATTTCCCATCCTTCTTTTAAGACAGTTGAATTCCTCTAATGCTAGGAGTTTTACCCTGCATGCTGCTCTGCTTCCCCTCCCCTTTGGCTAAGCGCGTGCTTTCAGCCAGATCGAGATGTTTTATAACTTCCATTGAGATTTACTCTTTATTCCCGGAATTATATAGAAGATTTTTTAGCTTTCCAAACATGCTTCCCCCCACCTTCTGGTGCTGGTTATGAATTTAATTGCACTGATGTCAGAGAAGATCCTTTTCATGAATCACTGCCTTGCCACGGTAAAGGGGCTTGGGTAACTCAATGAAGCTACGAGCCATGCCGTGCAGGGCCACCCACGACGGACGGGTTGTGGGGAAGAGTTCTCACAGAAACGTGCTCCACTGGAGGAGGGAATGGCAAACCGCTTCAGTATTCTTGCCTCAAGAACCCCATGAACAGTGTGAAAAGACAAAAAGACGTCACACCAGAAGATAAGCCCCTCAGGCTGGCAGCTGTCCAATATGCTACTGAGAAAGAGTGGGAGGCATTTGCTAACAGCTCCAGAAAGAACGAAGAGGCTGGGCCAAATCGGAAATGATACCCAACTGTGGATGTGTCTGGTGGTGAAAGCACAGTCCAATGCTGTAAAGAACAATATCACACAGGAACCTGGAATGGTAGGTCCATCAATCAAGGTAAATAGGACATAGTCAAGCAGAAGATGGCACGAGTGAATGAGCATCGACATCTTAGGAATCAGTGACCTAAGATAGACAGGCACGGGCAATGTTAATTGGGATGACCATCGTAACTACTGCTATGGGCACTAATCCTTAGAAGAAATGAAGCAGCCTTCATAGTCACCAAGAGTCTGAAGTGCAGGGCTCGGCCGCGGCCCCAGAACCGCAGAACGATCTTGGTTCCTTTCCAATGCAGACCATTCAGCATCACAGCAATTCAGGTCTATGCCCCAACCACTAACATTGAAGAAGCGGAAGTTGACCAGTTCTATGAAGATCTATCAGACGTTCTAGAACTGACACCGAAAAAAGATGTCCTTTTCATCACAGGGGACTGGAATGCAAAAGAAGAAAGTCAAGAGATACCGGAAATAACAGACATGTTTGGCCTCGGAATACAAAATACAGCAGGGCAGAGGCTAAGAGTTTTGTCAACAGAACACACCAGTCATGGCAAACACCCATTTCCAAAGACACCAGAGATGACTCTACACATGGACATCACCAGATGGTCAACACCCAAATCAGACTGATTATATACTTTGCAGTCAATAATGGAGAGACTCTATACAGTCAGCAGAAATAAGACCTGGAGCTGACTCTGACTCAGATCGTCAGCTCCTTATTGCAAAATTCAAGCTTAAATGGAAGAAAGTGGGGAAAATCCCTAGACCATTCACATATGACCTAAAGCAAATCCCTTATGATTATACAGTGGAGGTAACAAATATTTTCAAGGGATTAGATCTGGTAGACAGAGTGCCTGAAGAACTATGGACAGAGGTTCGTAACATTATACAGGGGGTGGTGACCAAAGCCATCCCAAAGAAAAACAAATGCAAGAAGGCAGAGTGGTTGTCTGAGGAGGCCTTACAAATAGCCGAGGAAGGAAGAGAAGCAAAAGGCAAAGGAGAAAAGGAAAGATACCCATCTAAATGCAGAGTTCCAAAGAATAGCAAGGAGAGATAAGAAGGCCTTCTTAAGTGAACAATGCAAAGACATAGAAGAAAACAATAGGATGGGAAAAACTAGAGATCTCTCCAAGAAAATTGGAGATATCAAGGGAACATTTCATGCAAGGATGGGCACGATAAATAAAGAAACAGTATGGACATAACAGAAGTAGAAGAGATTAAGAAAAGATGGCAAGAATACACAGAACTGCACGAAAAAGGTCTTAATGACCCAGATAACCACGATGGTGTGGTCACTCCTAGAGCCAGACAGCCTGGAGTGTGAAGTCAAGTGGCCCTTAGGAAGCATCACTATGAACAAAGCTAGTGGAGGTGATGTAGTTCCAGCTGAGCTATTTAAATTCCTAAAAGATGATGCTGTGAAAGTGCTGCACTCAATATGCCAGCAAATTTGGAAAAGTCAGCAGTGGCCACAGGAGTGGAAAAGGTCAGTTTTCTTTCCAATCCCAAAGAAGGGCAATGCCAAAGACTGTTCAGACTACTGGACGACTGCTCTCATTTCACACGCTAGGAAGGTAATGCTCCAAATCCTTCAAGTCAGGTTTCAACAGTAGGTGAGCCAAGAACTTTCAGATGTACTAGCTAGATTCAGAAAAGACAAGGGAACCAAGGATCAAATTGCCAACGTTTGTTGGATTTTAGAGAAAGCAAAGGAGTTTCAGAAATACGTCTACTTCTGCTTCATTGACTACACGAAAGCCTTTGACTGTGTGGATCACAACAAACTGTGGAAAATTCTTGAAGAGATGGGAGTACCAGACCACCTGACCTGCCTCCCGAGAAACCTATATGCAGGTCAACAAGCAACAGTTAGAATCTTCCATAAAACAACTGATTGGTTCAAAATTTGGAAAGAAGTACAACAAGGCTGTATATTGTCACCCTTTTTACTTAACTTATATGTAGAGAACATGGTGGGAAATGTCAGACTGGCTGAATCACGAGCTAGAGTCAAGATTGCCAGGAGAAATATCAACACTCTCAGGTATGCAGATGTTACCATTCTAATGGCAGAAAGTGAAGAGGAACTGAAAAGTGTCTTGATGAGGGTGAAAAAGGAGTGTGAAAAAGCTGGCTTGAAACTCAACATTCAAAAACCTAAGATCATGGCATCTGGTCCCATCATTTCAAGGCAAATAGGAGGGGAAAAAAGTGGAAACAGTGACAGATTTTATTTCTTGGGCTCCAGAGTTCCTGCAAATGGTGACTGCAGCCATGAAATTAAAAGATTCTTGCTCCTTGGAAGAAAAGCTATGACAAACCTGGACAGTGTATTAAAAAGCAGAGACATAACTTTGCCAACAGAGGTCCGTCTAGTCAAGGCTATGGTTTTTCCAGTGGTCATGGATGGATGTGAGAGTTGGACTGTGAAGAGAGCTGAGCACCGAAGAATTGATGCTTTTGAACTGTGGTGTTGGAGAAGACTCTTGAGTCCCTTGGACTGCAAGGAGATCCAACTAGTCTATCCTAAAGGAGATCAGTCCTGGGTGTTCATTGGAAGGACTCATGCTGGAGCTGAAACTCCAATACTTTGGCCACCTGATGCGGAGAGCTGACTCATTGGAAAAGACCCTGATGCTTGGAAAGACTGAAGGTGGGAGGAGAAGGGGACGACAGAGGGTCAGATGGCTGGATGGCATCACCGACTCGATGGCCATAAATCTGAGCAAACTCCGGGAGATGGTGGAGGACGTGCTGTGCTGCAGTCCATGGGTCACAAACGGACACGGCTTGGTGACCGCACAGCAACACAGATGTCTCCACAACGTTGACTCTCCGGGGCAGTCGAGCTTGTCCCCCATCCTCGTCTTTGCCTCCTGGCCCCTGGCCCGGAGCAGATCTTAAAGCAGATTCTGAGACCCAGTCCTTGAGAGCTGGGATCTTGAGATAGCAGCTCCTGCGACCAAGTGAGAGGGGCCTTGATGCGGCTACTGGTCAGGGTCTGGGTCCGGGGCTCCTGCGCCAGAAGCACCAGTTTTTGAACCTTTCAGCTTCTTTTGCTGAGCAGGTGGGTCTGCCTGGTGCTTGGCTGCAAGCAGAGAGCCCAGACCTGGCATCGGTCCTCCGTGGGGCACGCCCAGCACACTTGATGGCAAATAGAAGGGGAAGAAAGTGCAAAGAGTGGCGGTTTTATTTTCTTGGACTCCAAAGTGGCTGCGGACAGTAACTGCAGCCATGAAATTAAGATGCTTGCCCCTTGGAAGGAAAGCTGTGACCAACCTAGACAGCACATTAAAAAGGAGGACCCACACTCCGGCTGTAGCTGCCTGTCTGTGGCCTGCACACCTGTGGCCCCAGGACCTCACTCTGCATTCCTGTTCCAATTCTGCTCCACGGGTGCAGCGATGCATGTTCTGTTTTCTCCATTCATCTCCTGACTCCTGCAGCTGCTGGGGCAGAAGTGAGCAGAGAGCTGAAGCGAGCAGTCACGCCACCCTGGCCCAGAGTCCTCACATCTCTGTCGTCCTGAGAGCCAGCTGCTGACGACGGACACCTCCTCACCGGCAGGAGCCGTGGTCCACCAGGTGGCGCTGTGGTCAGGGGATACCTTGCGGCTTTCGAAGGTTCCGGAAGGAGCCATTTCATTCATTGCTGCGTGTGTTTTAGAGCCGAAGGAGCCACTAATTGTGACAGCTCTGCCTTCCACTTTCCAAGTGAGGAGACAGGCTCTCAGAGAAAACGGTTTGCCCAAGATCTTGTTAATTGCAAGAACCAGGTCTATCCCACCAGCATGCTATACAGGCGTCTCAGGACGGCAAGCTTGCCTAACAAGGAATCTCCTTCTAAAGCCGAGATACTGCCAAATCTAAATACAACAAGACACTTACAATGAAGTCATTCTTATGAGATTAGATGAGTTGGTGGTCAGTTATTATTTTACTAAACTATCTCAATATCACAAAAACCTTTAGGCCATCTCTTGAATTTAAGTATTCAGTAACAGCCAATTATTATAGTTTCCTTACTCTTTTAAGAATGGACTTATAGGAATATACCCACTACATGTAAGATAAAGTTTATGGTGTAAAGTGATTTAACACGATAGACAGTTGACGTTAATTTGGACAAGACAAGACTAACCTCCAGCTTTGTGCTGTAGGTACTCAACATGTATGTTCCTGGAAAAGGCTGTGAAAGGCAAGCCTCACTTTCCCACACACAGAACAGTGTTGAGGGCTCTGCTCCTCACTAGGAGGTCCAGACCACATATTTCGTCGACACTGCTGGTCATGTGAGGAGAAGGCAGTGGCACCCCACTCCAGTACTCTTGCCTGGAAAATCCCATGGACGGAGAAGCCTGGTGGGCTGCAGTCCATGGGGTCGCTAAGAGTCGGACATGACTGAGCGACTTCACTTTCACTTTTCACTTTCATGCATTGGAGAAGGAAATGGCACCCCACTCCAGTGTTCTTGCCTAGAGAATCCCAGGGATAGAGGAGCCCGGTGGGCTGCCTGCCCTCTATGGGGTCGCACAGAGTCGGACACGACTGAAGCGACTTAGCAGCAGCAGCAGCAGCAGCAGCAGCTGGCCATGTGTGAATGGCGGCAGGAAGGAGTCCCTGCAGGGACAGCTGTGCACAGGGGCCCCTTTCCTACGTCCTGGGAACCGCCACCTGCTCTGTCTGCTGCCCCGTGCAAGGAGCAGACACAAAAGGCTGCATTGCATTGAAATGTTCCGAGCAGACAGATCCACAGCGGTGCTGTGCCAACTCCCGTTCCCGTCTTCCCAACTGGCTCCCCTGGGACCATGCGCACACAGGGCCCCCAAGAGACCCGTTCCCACCTCCAGAGAGCTTGACCAGGTGAGTCTGAGGAGGCCCAGGCTGGACCGTAAGGACTCCTGGGTGATCCTGGTGTGTCTCGAAGTGAGAGCTCCTGTTGCTGAGAGTGGCCGCCTTCCGAAAGCTTCCTGCACATCCTGCTGCCTGTGAGCACTGCCCAGGAGTGTGGGCCTGGGAGAGGTTTCCATAGCAGCCCTGCTTTCCCACTCCACTAACTCGGATTCGAATCCCCAGCTAGGTATATCTGTGTTGGTACTCAGCCTGCTGAGATTTGTTTATCACAGCTTTATTAACATATAATTCATATACACTATAAAATTTACCCTTTTAAAGTATGCAATTCAGTGGTTTTCAGTATGTTCACAAGGCTGTGAACACATTACAGCCAATTCCAGGTGGTTTTCATCACATGAAAGGCACCCTGCGCCCATCAGCAGTCATTGTCAGCCTCTGCCATCGCCTAAGCTACCTTTGCCTGTGGGTCTGCCTGCTGCGGACATTCCCTGCTAGTGGAATCACACACGGTGTGTCTTCTGTGTCTGCTTCTTTCACTGGGCATCGTGTCTTCGGGCTCATCGACATTATAGCGTGAGTTAGAGCCCCGTTCCCTCTGAGGCTGAAGAGTATGCCACCGTATGGGTAGGCCCACCTTGTGTGCCCATTTGTCTGTTGGTGGACATTGGGTTGTGTCCAGTTTCATCGTGCTGGTGCTCTTTGAGAGGACGGTGATCATGACAGGGGTTGGAAAGATTCAGACGGGCGCAGCGCCCCGCAGGTGATGCTCACGTATGGCGGGCTCAGTGCTATGGGTGCTATGCTTGTGCCACTCTTCCCTCTTTCCCCATCTTTTCCGACTTCCCTGGTGGCTTAGGTGGTAAAGTGTCTGCCTGCAGTGCGAGAGACCCAAGTTCAGTCCCTTGGTTGGGAAGATCTCCTGGAGAAGGAAATGGCAATGTACTCCAGTACTCTTTCCTGGATAGTCCCATGGACGGAGGAACCTGGTAGGCCATAATCCATGGGGTGGCAAAAAGTCAGACATGACTGAGCGACTTCACTTTCACTTTTCCATCTTTTCTGCCAGCAACTTCTGCCCATTAGGATCGCCTGGGGATCCTGACGCTGGTTAAACCCACGAGTGCTCACTGGGCCTCCCTCCCACTGTCTGAGCCCATTGGTCTGCTGCCCGTTAGGATCGCCTGGGGATCCTGACGCTGGTTAAACCCACGAGTGCTCACCGGGCCTCCCTCCCATTGTCTGAGCCCATTGGCCTGCACAGGTATGGGTTCATGTTCTCAGTAGCAGCTCAGGAAATTCTAACCTGCAGCATGACTAGAGGTGAGTTGCTCTAGGCATAGATCGCACACTCCTCGGAGTTACCTACCCAAGAGACCCCCACCTAGCTCAGTGGGGCGCTCCTGGGAGGCACTGCCCCGGCCCCAGGGGCCCCGAGGAAGATGAAGGCAGATTGCTCCCCTTTCCCATCTTGTTCTAAGGTCATCATAGAAGGTTCAGTTCAGTTCAGTTACTCAGTTGTGTCCGACTCTTTTCAACCCCATGGACTGCAACACGCCAGGCTACCCTATCCACCACCACCTCCTGGACCTTGCTCAAACTCATGTCCATCGAGTTGGTGATGCCATCCAACCATCTCATCCTCTGTCATCCCCTTCTCCTGCCTTCAATCTTTCCTAGCATCAGGGTGTTTTCTAATGTGTCAGTTCTTCCCATCAAGTGGCCAAAGTATTGGACCTTTAGCTTTAGTATCATTTCTTCCAATAAATATTCAGGACTGATTTTCTTTAATAAGAAAAGATCTCTTTGCAGTCCAAGGGACGCTCAAGAGTTTTCTTCAACACCACAGCTGAAAAGTATCAACTCTTCGGTGCTCAGCTTTCTTTATGGTCCAACTCTTAACATCCATACATGACTACTGGAAAAACCATAGCTTTGATTACACAGACATTTGTCAGCAACTAATGTCTCTGCTTTTCAATATGCTGTCTAGGTTGGTCATAGCTTTTCTTCCAAGGAGCAAGTGTCTTTTAATTTCAGGGCTGCAGTCACCATCTGCAGTGATTTTGGAGCCCAAAAAAATAAAGTCTGACACTGTTTCCACTGTTTCCCCATCTATTTCCCATGAAGTGATGGGACCAGATGCCATGATCTTCGTTTTCTGAATGTTGAGTTTTAAGCCAGCTTTTTCACTCTCCTCTTTCACTTTCATCAAGAGGGTTTTTAGTTCCTCTTCACTTTCTGCCATAAGGGTGGTGTCATCTGCATATCTGAGGTTATTGATATTTCTCCCAGCAATCTTGATTCTAGCTTGTGCTTCATTCAGCCCAGCATTTCGCATGATGTACTCTGCATATAAGTTAAATAAGCAGGGTGACAATATACAGCTTATTGACATACTCCTTTCCCAATCTGGAAAAATTCTGTTGTTCCATGTCCGGTGCTAACTATCGTTTCTTGACCTGCATATAGATTTCTCAGGAGGCAGGTCGGTTCAGTTCAGTCACTCAGTCGTGTGCGACCCCATGAACTGCAGCATGCCAGGCCTCCCTGTCCATCACCAACTCCTGGAGTTTACCCAAACTTATGTCCATTGAGTCGGTGATGACATCTAACCATCTCATCCTCTGTTGTCCCCTTCTCCTCCTGCCTTCAATCTTTCCCAACATCAGGGTCTTTTCAAATGAGTCAGCTCTTCGCATCAGGTGGCCAAAATATTGGAGTTTCAGCTTCAGCATCAGTCCTTCCCATGAATGCCCAGGACTGATCTCCTTTAGGATGGACTGGTTGGATCTCCTTGCAGTCCAAGGGACTCTCAAGAGTCTTCTCCAATACCACAGTTCAAAAGCATCAATTCTTTGGTGCTCAGCTTTCTTTATAGTCCAACTCTCACATCCATACATGACTACTGGAAAAACCATAGCCTTGACTAGGCAGACCTTTGTTGACAAAGTAATGTCTTTGCTTTTCAAGTTGACAAACTAATGTCTCTGCTTTTTAATATGCTGTCTAGGTTGGTCATAACTTTCCTTCCAAGGAGGTAGGTCAGGTGGTCTGTTCTTCCTATCTCTTAAAGAATTCTCCACAGTTTGTTGTGATCCACACAGTCAAAGGCTTTAGTGTAGTCAATGAGGCAGAAGTAGATGTTTTCCTGGAATTCACTTGCTTTCCTATGATCCAGCATATGTTGGCAATTTGGTCTCTTGTTCCTCAGCCTTTTCTAAATCCAGCTTGAACATCTGGAAGTTCTCAGTTCGTGTACTGTTGAAGCCTAGCTTGGTGAATTTTGAGCATTACTTTACAGTGTGTGTGAGGAGTGCAATTGTACAGCAGTTTGAGCGTTCTTTGGCATTGCCTTTATTTGGGATTGGAATGAAAATGGACCTTTTCCAGTCCTATGGCCACTGCTGAGTTTTTCAAATTTGCTGGCATATTGAGTGCAGCACTTTCACAGCATCATCTTTTAGGACTTGAAATCGCTTAGCTGGAATTTCATCACCTCCACTAGCTTTGTTCGTAATGATGCTTCCTAAGACCCTCTTGACTTTGGACTCCAGGATGTCTGGCTCTAGGTGAATGATCACACCATCATGATTATCTGGGTTATGAAGATCTTTTTTGTATAGTTCTCTGTGTATTCTTGCCACCTCTTCTTAACATCTTCTGCTTCTGTTGGGTCCTTACCATTTCTGTCCTTTATTGTGCCCATCTTTGCATGAAATGTTCCCTTGGTATCTCTAATTTTCTTGAAAAGATCTCTAATCTTTCCCATTCTACTCTTTTCCTCTATTTCTTTGCACTGATCACTGAGAAAGGCTCTCTTATCTTTCTTTGCTATTCTCTGGAACTCTACCTTCAGGTGGCCAAAGTATTGGAGTTTCAGCTTCAGCCTCAGTCCTTCCAGTGAACATTCAGGACCAATTTCCTTTAGGATGGACTGGTTGGATCTCCTTAGAGTCCAAGGAACTCTCAAGAGTCTTCTCTAACACCATATTTCAAAAGTATCAATTCTTCGGTGCTCAGCTTTCTTTATGGTCCACCCTCACATCCATACACAACTACTGGAAAAACCATAGGGTTGACTAGATGGACCTTTGTTGGCAAAGTAATGTCTCTGCTTCTTAATATGCTGTCTAGGTTGGTCATAGCTTTTCTTCCAAAGAGCAAGAGTCTTTTAATTTCATGGCTGCAGTCACCATCTGCAGTGATTTTGGAGCCCGAGGAAATAAAGTCTGTCACTGTTTCCATTGTTTCCCCATTTATTTGCCATGAAGTGATGGGACCAGATGCCATTATCTTAGTTTTTTGAATGCTGAGTTTTAAGCCAACTTTTTCACTCTCCTCTATCACTTTCATCAAGAGGCTCTTCAGTTCCTCTTCATTTTCTGCCATGTGGTGGTGTCATCTACCTTTCTGAGGTTATTGATAACGAGGAAATAAAGTCTGTCACTGTTTCCATTGTTTCCCCATTTATTTGCCATGAAGTGATGGGACCAGATGCCATTATCTTAGTTTTTTGAATGCTGAGTTTTAAGCCAACTTTTTCACTCTCCTCTATCACTTTCATCAAGAGGCTCTTCAGTTCCTCTTCATTTTCTGCCATGTGGTGGTGTCATCTACCTTTCTGAGGTTATTGATATTTATTTGAGGTTTGTTTCTAAACATGATTTTGCCCCTCTTACCTTCTTACTGGGGCTTCTCCTTTGCCCTTGACAAGGGTATCTTTTTTTGGTAGGATCCAATATTCTCCAGTCAATGGTTGTTCAGCGGTTAGTTTCAAGTTTGGAGTTCTCATAGGAGAAGATGAGCCCACATCCTTCTACTCTGCCATCTTGAGAGGCAGTTGTGTGTGCAGATTCCTCTGGGGACCGTGTGGAAGAGTCTTACGTCTAGGAGTGGTGGCACCTGCAGAGGGGCCCCTGTCTTCACACCACCCCTTCCGGGTGTTGCCTGAGGTCCTCCAGTCTTGGGTGCAGTCCCCAGGCAGAGCAAGGGTGGGCCTTGAGCTTCCAGTTACTTCTGCTTTACCTTTCATTGCTGAATCCACCCCATGCACGTTTCCCATTCAGACTTTTACTGCAGAGAAGGGAGAGTGTCAAACCACAAAAAGAAGGACAGGTTTCTGCAGGGCCTCCTCCCAGCCCTGTGTGGCTCCAGACTACCTGCTTTGATCACTTTCTGCCCCAGGGACTGAGCACCCCCCAACCCGGAGAGTGGACTGGAATGGAAAGAGGGAGGAAGCGGAGCAGGGTTCCGCGTGGGACAGCGAGGAGGTTATGGGGTGTGGGTGTTTTTGGGTATGTGTGTGGGGTTGGGTGTGTAGGTATTGGGGGTGTTGGGATGTGGAGTGTGTGTGTGGGGTGTGGGGCTGTCTCTTATA